>JAQIXL010000522.1:0-29712 GCA_034700245.1 Poikilolaimus oxycercus | reverse complement strand
CAAACTCGGGAGGCGCAGGAAAAGTTTTGGATTTCAGTGGAATGGTACTTTGACCCTTAGGGAGAACGAGTGTTAAGGCAAATGCCTCGAGGATGCAATCGTAACTTTCGGAGATCCATCGCATTGGCCAAACTGCAACTGTCCGCCGCCTTGCCTAGAAGCCGCTCACGTGGTCGAATGGTCTGCTGCGCCGTTTGCCAGCAATGTATGCAAGAGCTAATGTGCGTATTATTGCAGATAAATTCGCCGCACATTTCTCCACCAAGATCATTGAACTCTTCAGAGCAAAAAGACACACTGGTCACGATTCATCTGCCCAAGCTATACACATTCATTCTCCTGGAGACGCCTGCAATGGATGTCAGTTGAGAAAAGTGCTTTCAGCTTTCGAATTCAGCTAACGCGTTTCGTCGCTAGCCTTGGAGGCATTCTCGGCATCATTATGGGCATTTCGATCATCTGCCTTGTAGAATTCGTTGTTCTTGCTGCGCGTTTGCTGATTCTCATTTTTTCCTGTAAATAATATGCGCAAAATAAAAAAAATCTGGGCCTCAACAATGATTTGAATCGCGAATGAGAGAAATAGTGTGTTGTGAAACGCATATTGCACCTTCGAACAAGATGCATTTCGCAAGAACTGTGAGCGACGCGAACATGAATACTCTTTGTGCGACGATCGAGGATCGCTGCTTCTTGCTGCGTCGCGACGTCGGTGAGGGAGAACAACAAGAAGGTCATCGGCTCCGTTACCGTAAACGCGATAAAAGTATACATCAAATGCCCCCTCGTTGGCGCTGAACTCGTCCGACTCTCGCTGCCACTGAATACCACTGAATGTGAGCTTTACGATTTTGCAGCAAGTGTTTTCTTGCTTACGGCACCTTCCCCCACCCCCCCCCCCGAAATAGAAACTACGAGCCTGTATAACAAAAACAAACAAACAAAAGGGTTCCATTCCAGGCCTCTCCTTTCCTGAATATGTCGTATGTAGAGATTTTTTAGACCTCGTGTAGAAATGGTACAAAGCGTAGTATTTTCTTTTCTCCCGACAATCCTCCCGTGCCTGCTGTTATGCAAGGGATCTTCTGGACCTGGAGAACATGTCCGTCGCTCGGGATTGCACACTACACACTGCGTTCAAACAGAGAAACCACGGGCTCCTGTTCTGTTGTGGAACTTCTCGAGGGCAGTCCTGCAAGACGGACTCCTAGGGCAAACCAGAGTCTTTCTTGCTCTGGTTTCCTTGTGCATGGAATCCGATGTTCTTTCGAGATTTGCTACTGTTGCCAAGAAGTCAAATGTCTGCCCTCTTGAGGCCTGAAAATCGCTGGCAGGCGCATTCTAGAGCACTTTTCTGTTTGTGCGTAGACAATCAAAGGGCTTCGCGAAAGTAAAAGATTAAACAGGCTGCTAGTTTCCCTTACAGCTTATGTGGGAATGTGACAGGTTCCTCCGCGGAAGCACAACGCAAGGCGAGACGCGAAAGCGATACACGAGGAGGCGTTCTGCCGTCGTCGCCGCCTTTTTGAACTTACGATCTCGTCCCCGCCTTGCACCTGATGTTTTGCTTCTTGTCGGCGGTCGAACAGGACCAGTCGGCCGGTGGCCAATTCTCTCTCTTATTTTCCCCCGATCTCCTTTCGTCATCAGCCATCTTAAGAAACTCGATGAGGTCGAAATTGGACAGCGACAGAGCCCAAAAGCGAGAAGCGGAAAAGGTGGTCCCGTGTGTTGTATGCGGCGGCAGCTCAGTTAGTCGTCACTACGGTAAGGATTTGAGCTCCCACACTAGTGATAAATTCAGGCGTTCGTTCTTGCAACAGTTGCAAGGCTTTCTTTCGTCGTGCCATCTCGAACAAGCGCAAGTATGCCTGTCGTAGAAGTGGTCAGTGTGAAATTCGCGAAGGTCTGGCGACACTCTTAACTGCATTGTCTTTTAGACCTGCGAAAGCTGTGTCGCTGTTGTCGATTGAGGAAATGCTTGTCTGCGGGCATGGACCCGCTCGGTGAGTCACGCTCTCCCTGATCATTCATATTACGCAGGCGTGCGCGACATGAATCAACCGCACGCCACAACGATCAAGCACACACAGGCAAAACGGGAGAATGTCGCCAGCGTGTCGGCTTGTGGAAAACCGCAGTCTTCGATGCTGGTAGGGATTTCGGCCTCCGGAATAGACTACGAACACTACAAGTGACGCGCCTTGTCAGATGAGCTGACCGTTTCGTCAATTGCAGTTTTGTTCGCCGCCTTGTGATCCACGATACGACGGTGCTAGCACGGTTTGAGTGTCTCGAGGACAGAATACCAAGCAAGCGTGTCGTGGGCTTTGCTTTTGCCTTTTTCGCCCCTGACACAGTGTCTTCGCGAACGATGGTGCGACTCTAAAGAGAAGACCTGTCTCAGATTACACCAACGGCGAAATCGGTGGCCTCGGTGCGCGATGTTCTTCAGGATTGGAGGCGGTGCTTCGTCTTGTATGCAGATTGGCTAAGCGCTTTTCCGGATTTCCAGAATTTCAGTTCTCGAGACAAGGTGTGACGGACGATTCACAACACGCGATAGCTTGCAGATTATAATTGCTAAAAATAGGTTCGACATGTTCCATTGGTGGATGTGGGGGAACTGGACGAAGAACTCGGGTTGTGACGGCATTTGCTACTCGAATGGGGCCTATTATCCTCGTAAGGAAGAACTTCAATGCCTTCCTGACGTAAATTGCACAAACTTCTTGAACTTACCAATAGGCATTATAGCGCGGCAGTTGCTCACTGATGCTAAATTCACTCGTTGCAAGCCTTGTTGATTTGCGACTCGATGCGATTGAGCGATGCATCGTGACGGCTATGGCTGCTTTTGATGACGGTGAGACTTACTACAACCTTGCTAACCTGTGACCATAAAGAACTTCCATCACTCTCAGCTGCCGGGCAAAGAGTAATTCGGGGATTTAATGCTCGATATCGACAGGCGCTGCATCAGCATATCGTGCTAGCCCGACGTCTCGGTCCCGCGCTGACACCACTACGCGTTTCGCGCATCATGCTTCTTGTTCCGACTTTGAAAGTAAGACTTATTATCCAATGAAAAAATCTTCGACAACGATTTACGGTAATGTTGACTAACATCAAAGTTCGAACATTCTGAGAATGAGATCTTAACAAGCACTAAATCTGTCGAATTGTAGCGTCTTGTATATCGGGTTCGAGGAAATGCTGAACCATCCGACACACTACTAATCCTTGACGAAAATGCCCTGCTTCAAGACCCCAGCTTTTTCAAACCAAACATCGCCGACTTGGATGAAAACCCTTCACTGTTCAGCAAGTGCGCTGCCAGTGCTTGAGAATAAATCTGAAGTGTCACTTCGCACGTTGTGATGCCTTGTTGATAAGTCGTCTGACAGTCAGTTTAAGCGCATGCTTTCTACTAAAACTTCCCTTCTGTACTAGCTGCGCAAGCTCCGAAGGTCCATGGATCGGCAAACAGTTCAGCAGTCCCGTTTAAGACATAAAGCAGTGCAAAATGCGTGCCCAAAGGAGTCGACTGAGGACATTAGAGGCACAGGCAGCGTGGTAGCTTGGCACACAACGGGAAAACGCTTCATTTCATGCGCCTCATGCACTTGACATTAAGAACGCTGCTAATCGTTAGGCACTGCATAAAGGATAATTAGTGTGAAAAGAATCAGCACTCGGCAAGGCTCATTAATTTCACAGTCTCAGCGTCGGCACGTATTAGGCCAAAGATATCACTTACATCGACCGCGGTTCGAATACGATATGCGACTTGCTAAACGTGTTCGATCATGCACTGGTTTTTACCTGCACGGCGGGAATGAGCAAAATCAGTTGCGTGATTCGGAAAGTCGGATCTCTCTGAGGGCAATGTCTAGCCATGTGGAGAGAAAGTTCGTTGATAATCTTGTTTTGCTCCCTTCTTGCATGTTCTTCAACATAGGGCGATACTCCTGCATAACCTGCATGAGATCGCGCATTGTGAACAGGAATTTGATGACAACCTGTGAGCCAAAAAATGAGAGCTCCGACTGCGAGCATTTCCATTTCATCCACTTCCACGCTTCTCATTTTGGCGATGAGAATTTGATGCATCAGGTCTTGCAGTGGCTTCTTTATTCTGTTTCAAAATGATTGTGCTGTATGACTTCCTCCTTTCACTTACCTCCACAGTTCATCGGGTAACTTTGCAGGAGTTCCATCGCTTTCCCACATGAAGGATTCACGATAATTATAGTTCGTAAAGCATCCATTCGGATGTGCTATCACGTCCTGACGGGTGCTTTTCACTGTGAGAAAGGCGTCCTCAAGAACCGAGAAAAGCAGAAAGAACTGCTGGTACAACAACATCTGAAAGGGGTGAATAGCGATGCGCATCAACCGCTTGACTTCTTGAAATTGTCAATGATCGGACGAGCCCACGATATACGAAGCTTTCCTTTAAAGGCATCTCTTGGTGTAGTACTTCGTAGAATTCCGTATAGGTCATAAAATCGGACTTCTGAATGCATGTGCAAACGATAATACAAAGCTGAAATATGCTTGCCGTGTGAGTATCAGCTGAGCGATAGAATTTGAGTCGCACGTCTTTAAGTTCGTGGTATGCCATATGGATGCTGTTGAGAAGCTCACAAGAATCTTGGACTTGTATCAGTCTAGAAATTGCAGGATTTTTTTCGACGCAAACTACGCTTTTAACAACTTTCATTCCACCGCTCTCAACTTCTGAAAAGCGCAGAGTGATAAAAAGGTGGCTTCCTACGTCTCGGATCCATTAAGGCCGCGTAACACTTTTCGAGACGACATGCACGACAGACGCTTCGGTTGCCTATAGAAAAAGATTCCAAGTGACGAGGAAACTCACTGCCGGTGATTTTACACTCTCCAATTCCTCGACACTTGTAGACACGCGCACCAGCCACGGTGCGTCGAAAAAATGCGGCACACGCTCGGCAGCTTTGCGCACCAAAATGGGTGTTCTCTGAGAGCGAGTTACAGACGAGGCACGGGTGAACGTTCCGCGAAAACATCGCGGTGAAGCACTGATTTGGCGTGGGCGAAACGATCCGCATCTGGCTTTGTTCAGAGTTCAAGAGAGCGCCCACACAAACTATAAAGTAAAAGGACGCGGGTGGCCACGAGAGCTCTTCTGGGCACTCGTCTGAGCTAACAATAGATCGCGCACTAGTCAGCTCGAGCACCTGCTAAAGAAGGCTCTTCTGCCTGATGTTTGATTGTATGTGCCTCAGAGCTTTCAAGATGGCACGATTCTTCACTGATACGAACACTTCATAGGATTTCTAAAACGTTCATCAGGCGTTAATGAATAGTTTCTGGCACTCTTTACTTCAACAACGTGCGCTAGAATCCACATAAGAGGCGTGGAAAACAATCTTCCTAAAATACATTTTTGAACGCACCATGAGGTATGTCTGCCAACGGAAGAGAGCAAGCCAGAGATGTCGATGAAGCATCAGCCTTGCCATTTCTTTGCCGCAGCGAGCGCGTTCAAGTACATTAATTTTCTGGATACTTGATCTTCTTATCTTTTTCGTAGATATTATTCGAAAAACGATGGCGACTTGCAACAAACGCTTGATTTTGCGGCCTCTTCGCTGCAAATGGAAGCTCTTCAACTTGCGCTTCTATAGCTGTAACTCAAATTCATTCTCATTCAGATTGCTAACGCCTCCATGGCGTAACTAAATCTCACTTTGGTTGTTATTTTCTCTAGGAGAACACTCAACAACACAAGGGTCTTGTTCCTTGTCCCTTCACCGAGCAGTTTCATCCCGCGCGCATACTTTGGTCGCAGCAAGCGCATTAGGAGGGCAAGATTAGCTTGCACCAAATGATTACGACTTTGCGTGTTCTTCCTCGCTTGCATGCCGCGCAACGTGACGAGTGGTCTGGAAGGGGGGGGGGGGAGGGGCGTGACACCGAACGGAAAGAACGGGAACACCTGCAGATTCGCCTGACTCCGTGATCGAACGGCGTTCCTCAACCGATGTTGGCACTCTGAGTTTACAGCGGACTTCTCGTGCTCGTTTGCTGGCTGGCCAGACGCTTTCGCTGTTAAAGTTTTACGTTGAAAAGGAATGTTTCGCGTTTTTCTCGGACGCCAAAGCTGACTTCAGGAATGTTTCCAACGAGTATTGCGTGCGGCAGTGGCTTCACTTATTCAATGGATGAGAGGGACTGCACAGAACGACGTTCACAAGAGTCTCCTCGAACAAGTACACCCACGTCGTTTATTCCTTCCGATCCTTACACTTCATTTACTGACGACTCTCACAGTCAGGTATCCTTTGTATATACACTAAGCATGCCTCGTCCAAATTGTTGTTCAGAGTGATCTTGATTGCCTGCTTGACGAGATGCTGGCCGAGGATAGCTCTCTCAACAAGGCTATCTTGATGCGGAAAGCATGTCTGTTCGCCATTCTGGAGTTCAATGCTTATTTCAGGGATAATGAGGGAGCCTCCAGCTGAAACGTGTATCAATCTATCCTTTCTGGATGTTGTCAATCGCGAAATGAAAGCCGTCACAAGCTCGCCATCAATGCTAGCACATGATAATTATTTCGTGCTAAAGGCAGTTTTTTTAGTTGTTTCTAATATTTTAGGGTCATCATACACGCAGTGCAAATCGAGATGAAGAAGCTAGACTTTCACTTTCCGAGGAACGGATCATTAGCGTGAATTCGCGTGAATTAAGCAGAAAAAGCTCATTTTATAATGCGAGCAAAGAACAAAAAAGGACGGTCAGCAGATTTCGATCACAAGGTGGGTGTTAATCTCTCAGTCTAGCGGACGTGACATTCAGAGAAACGCCAGACCGTCAAACAGAGAACACACAAAATTGCTAATAATCGTCGCTTCGAAGGAAAATAGAAATGAAGCGCCCGGAAATCGGAAACCTGGTTGCTCTATTCCTGTGTAGTAAAAGCATTTGAAGCACTGAATGGCAATTGAATTTTCCTTCTTTTTTTACGCAGCTTACTATTATTTTATGCATTACATAGGAATCTTTCCTCCCTGAGGACGACAACTTTACGTGTGAAAGTGGGTTTGTCAAGTAAGTGTGCACCATATCCCCGCTGCATCGATTCTCCGCGTATGGAACATTTGAATGTGTGATTTCTTTTCGTCTCGAGTGCCGCAGTTGCTTGCGTCTTACAATCAGCTCAGCGATCAACATATGGTAGGACTGGTTTTGTCTATTCCTGCAGTCTGGAAAAAAATCTGTTGTCTTTTCCAAGGACATCTGAGTGGATACATATAAACAAAGATGTGATCAGTATCCGATTGTGCTTTTGCAGGTACGCATTGTCAACCCCGGCCCAACGTTTTCTCAGACTTCAGCTACACACACCAGGCACGCGCATGTCTTAGTTCATTGAGGCACGCGCATGTCTTAGTTCATTGAATTTCCCTTGAAACTCATTCCATCCTAAACCCTCCTAGTGTCGAGCTAAGACGAATTTTGTCCTCTCTTTCTTTCCATCCCCCCCCCCATGCGAAGCGAGTGGGTTCTGTTATCGCGCTCGTGAAGGTGCGGGAGTGTCAGGAATCTTAAAAGACCACGACAAGCCGCTTTTGCTATGTAATGTACCGCCAAATTCGTCGATCAGTTTTAGCAACGCATTGATGCTACGCGAAGATGCGCGAAAATAAACGGCCGTCTTCGTGCATCGTGTGCGATCGAGCGGCGCGAGGATTTCACTACCAGGTTCTCAGGTTCTGCAGCGAGACCTTTTCGAATTCTAATGATTACTCTGAAACTCACTTGTCAGACAATCTCACTCTGTCGGCCATACCGCTTCAGAAAGTGTCTCGACGTCGGAATGGATTTGTTCGGTTCGTAATGTCTTCTCTAAACTATTGAAAATTGCGCCTTATATACCGGCCCTAAGAATGGCCGGTATTTCATACCTGTCTCGTCGTCATTCGAAACAACTGTAAGGACCAAGAGGGACGTGAAGGCGGATTCGAAGAAGGCGCCGAACGTCACCCACGACGATCGCCTGCGACCGTAGCGCAGAAGCCAGCCGAAGCCAAGCCCCGCCCGTCTTCAGAGAGGATAAAGCGGAGCCCGATGACTCAACGAGGCCTTTCCTGCCCCGATGTGAGGTCGAGAACCTCGTCCCCATGTTGTGAGGGCGCTAAGCCCCGGTCTCTGTCACCTACCGTAATGATCTGAGATAAACTTTCCTTTACTCGGCTGTCGCCTGCCTGATCCATCGCCTCTGGAGTCTCAAGCATCGCTGTATCGTCCCTCCCTCTCTCCCCAAAGCGCGCATCTGTAAGGCCCGTCCCCGACTCCCAAGGAAGATCCGAAGGACAAAGAAACCTTTGTTTCCTGACTCAACATTGTTTTCACACAAAACTTTGCACATCAGCATAGTCAGGCTTTGAAGCTTGTGAGCGTGCTCGCAAGGCTTGTCATGTGGCGGCCATGTTTTGCGATGTACAAAAGGTCTTCGACACGGTCTCCTTCAATAAGTGAGGACCCGATGTAGTGAGGTCGATGTAGAGAGACGAAGAAGGCAGTGGGGTACCGTTAAACCGCTAGAAGAGCTGAACCATTAATGGCCTTTAGATGTCAGTTCATAGTCAGTCATAGTATCGTTTCAAAAGAAATCGAGCATAGAGCGACCAGGGCTCTTTCAACTATCTCCCTTAAGACACTGAGGAGGCGTTCGTGTGTTTGCTGACACGAAGGTTGAAGTCAGCTTGGAAGGATAATCCACTTGACGTTGCTGGGTGCAGGAGAAGAGGGGTGATCATCGGTCCCATCCGCCTACATACTCGATGGAGGCTACACTTCCTGTGATCTTACTATCTGACGAAAAGATCAAGACATTCATTCGAACAAGCGCTAGAGCAACCCGCGCTCATCAAACAAAACACCCAGAACGCAATTTGCCGCATGCCTTTGCGTTCGGCGAAGCTTAGCCGTTCTCTAAGACCTCGTCCTGAGCGCATTTGTCTGACCCGGCACAGTGTGTCATAAGATCGGAAGACTATAAAACAATACAATACCTTGTGCGCCGTTCCCTGCCTGACACCTTGTGTATACTCGCTTCGTCGAGTACCTTCCATGCAGGACTCCACAGCAGCTTCGGATTTCTGCATTGTCCCGAAACATACTTCACGCTACTGTATGTTTAAAAGATTTCCAAAAAAGATGAAATAGTTATTTGCCAATATGTTATTGAGAACGTGGATCAGTGTGAAGGCGGCGGCTACTTGGAATGGACAAAGTATGTAATGTGCGAGGACATTGTTGCAGTGCGGGTAAGGAGAAACAGGATCGTCAGTAGAAATCCATGCAGATTCTTCTCGTCATCGTCGCCTTAATTTGGTTAGCACTGCTCTTCATCGCTATCTCCGTGGTAGCCGATGAATTCTTCACAGTCAACGTCTCAACGATCGCTGCTCATCTCAGAATGAGCGAGAGTATCGCCGGAGCCACTTTGCTTGCATTCGCAAACGGCTCGCCGGACGTCTTCGGCTCGATAGCCTCAGTTCTCAGCACGGACAATCCGAAAACTGGTCTCGCTCTCGGATTTTTACTTGGTAAAGTTTCTCTCTGCAGAATGCCATCAATTTCAGGCGGTGTTCTGTACGTGACGCTCGTTGTCTTTGCTATAATTATCGTCGTTAGACCATTCAAATCCACACGTCGGCCGATTGTTCGCGACATCAGCTTTTTGCTTGTGGCTGTTGGTTTGGTGCTCTTCTTTTACCTCTACGACAATCGACTTCACGTTTGGGAGCCGGCTCGTAAGTTCCCATTTCGAAATCTGTCGATTTGAACTCAATAACAGTCTTGCTCGCGTTGTACGCTTTGTATTTGGGAACAATTGCCGCCGGAGTTATTTGGAACAATCGGCGTTCAAGGGTAGCTGAAACAAACCCTAATCGTAAGCCACCGCATTCGGCTCTTCATGCTTTAGCAGTGCCGCCCATATCCATTCTCGGTGAAGCAAGCCTAAAAACTGACCCACTCTCAATTGTCGAAAATTCACTGTGTACTGTAAGCGAAGACGACAGTGACGAGGAGGCTGAGGACATCGTTATTTCGCGGCGAAACACAATCATAAGCGGCAGTGAGGTTCGAACGTTGCGCCGAGCACGACAAGGTCTGATTTTCAAAGCGACTTATGCCCTTTAGTTATGCACAAAAGGATAAACTCAGCAGACGAGTTTGTCCGGGCCCTTCTCGACTATCTTCAGCCATTTTCATGCCTCGAATGGAATGAATCGGCATGGTACTCTCGGCTTCTTTTGATTCTGAAGGTATTTAAGAAAATTTGATTTGAAAGTCAATGCAACGCAGGCACCGCCAATGATACTGATGAAGGCATCCATTCCAGTAACCGAAAACGGCTGGTCTAAGCCGGCTTTTATGCTTCAGACTCTCGCCGCTCCTACATTCTTCATCTTTGCCATTCAAGGTGAAATCCTTTTGTACGCACTTTTCACGTAGTTGCAGCGCTCAAGTGGATGCCGTTTGGGCGTGGTGGACCCGGCTTTTGGATCTTTCCCCTCGGACTCTCCATTATCCTCGTCGTTTTTCTCTTCTTCTCGACGCGCTCTGATATTGAGCCTCGATGGTTTCGAGTAAGTTCCATCAGAGCAACAAAACTTCAAATAATTCAGCATATATCGCAGTATCTCGGCTTCGTTATGTCTATCGCTTGGATTTATGCCATTTCCGACGAAGTAATAAGCGTTGTATCGATGCTTGGTGTCTTCTCGGGAATCAGTCAGGAGGTGCTCGGTCTGACCCTGATTGCTTGGAGCAACTGTATTGGTGACATTTGCGCCGATATAGCAGTCGCTCGTCAAGGCTATCCGCGCATGGCCGCTGCGGCCGCCATCGGCGGTCCACTGTTCAGTGCGTTTTGACTTGAAGGCAAGAATCTTTAGATCTCCTCATCGGCTTTGGGGTACCGTTCACAATTGCGGCCGCGCGAGACCCATCTCACAGTTTGCCGATTTCTTTCTCAATCACTTCGAAACTGCTCGTCGGCTTCTTGCTGTCTTCTTTGGCCTTTTCGACCGTTGCTATCGTTGCTCAACGTTTTCGACTTCGACGAATTTACGCCCTTTTCTTATTTGTGATTTACGCACTGTTTATTCTGTTAATTGTTTTGTCCGAAGCGAAAGTCATCAAGTGGTGAAAAAGCAAACTAACAAGCACTATAGTAACTGCTTAAAAACCCCTTCCGTATTTGCGATAAATTGGTTAATCGAAGGCTTTGCTTTTATAAAACTCTGCAAGTGTCGCATACCTGCTGGCTATTGCTGAAAATTGGGTTTATTGCTACAGCCGCTGTTACTGTAACGTCTGCACCACGGCTATGCAGGAACCCGTTTCCCGCTACCCGTTACTCGGATTTGGTGCAACTGCGAAATAAAAAAGTATTTTAAGCTTACCAACACGTTCACACAAGTGCGCACTAATGCTACAGCCCTGCCGGGACGCGCCATATACGTGTCATCACATGCAGAGTGACAAGCGTCACCCGCTGTCATCACTTGAAGAGTGACGCCGTGTCACTCTGTGTCATCACAGAGAGTGACGCGTCGCGGCTCGCGCGCGGCCCAAAAAAATGTTTGCGAATTTGATCCATCTCGTTGTTTTTGCGATATCTTTTCATCAACTTGATTGTTTCTTGGTATCATTCGACGGCGCTCGTTGAGAGCATCATTTTGTTATCAAGAAAAGCCACACGTTTGAAGAAAATATCAAAGAAATTGAGGAAAAGATGCGAAGTCGCGAGCTGCGCACGGACAGCAAACGTGCACGTTGAAGCATCGATTGCTTATTCAAGGCGTGAAACCGTTAAGAAACTGGTGATCGGCAGCGCACAGCTGGCTTGGATATACTGCTGACCAACGAACCTACAGGTGTGGGCCTCGGCATCTCCACTTGGGCTGTCGGTATACACGATTTCGCTATGACCGTCGTGTCCTAAAGTGGCTGAAGGTGTGCACAGATAAGAACGTTGGAGAAGTCCGTGCTGCCCCTGTTGAGGTCTGGGAAGCGACGTATGCAGCTCAATTAAGGCGCCTAGACAAACTACTGAGGCTCACTGCAAACTCCTCTTCGTGCAACTCTCTTTCACTCGCACACAAAGGTGGTTGAGAGATACTTGGCTGGGTACTTGCCACTTTCAATGCTGCCAGCGTAGAAAGGGTGCGATAGGGGGGCCAAAACATAAAGGCGTCAAGAAGAGACCTCCAGCAGTTAGAAAAGAAGCCCAGTTTGGGTAGAAATTTGCTGCCGGCACTGAAAGTCGCAAGTACCCACATGGCTGTTTGTATGTTTAGACGGACTTCAGACATCTCGTTGCCCGAATTAGCCTCCGCAGCCATGGCTTATGGTTGGGATGAACCATCCTCCGAAATATCTCCAGTTCTTGATTACCGATCAGGAGGATGTCGGTCGCGAAAGACGTCGCCATTGATCTGAGCGTCGAGAACTTCCGCGTCAGCCCTTCAAAACAGGTCGGCTGCAGAAAATTTGGGTCTTCCTTAGCGCAGGGCCTTCCCCCCCCCCCTCCCTCGAGCCTTCGAGAGCATAGGCGCAGCCGGGACGAGAAGCAAGGAAATGCTTGTTTTCCGAACAGAAAGACCCGAGGAAGGATCACTGGATCAGCTCGACTTCCCCTGCCTGGTTAGACAAACCTAAGCAGAAGGAGAGAACGGTAAAAGTGTGGCAGTGGTGCATACGTGTCCCCACACTTTGCAGGTGGTTTCAAATGCCTTCATTTATGCAAGAGAAGAAGACAGAGAGTCACTTCTTTTGATAGAGTAGAGTTGGGATAAACGGTGACGGAGTCAGACTCTTTGGAATCAATCTTGAAGTTCGGCGACAGCGAGATGTAGACCGGGATTCCTTTCTCACTGCTCGAGATCTCCTGAAAGTTTGAAAACGAGACATGTTTAAACACAGACATTAGGCGAAAACCCCCGAGGTCGGGAAGCATCAGCTCGAGAGTGTTTGACATACCATGAGAATGGTTGTGTTGATGGCGTCTCCGTGCTCTCCTCGAGACACTACTGGATTGAGAGAAATGGTGAAGGTTTCACCAGAATATCAAGCAACGAAATGCCGACGTTGGCATTCATTTCCAAATCAAAAGCTCCTTGTGTTGCTGATAAGAAGTACATAGTTCTCGAAATAGCTGACGAGACTGACGAAACGAAAAAGATGGACGAGTAGCAATGCGCTTGCCTGACGTGAAGCGCAGCGAAGCGGGATTCTCAAGACCGCAAGAGTATTTGACTCGGATACTGCTTGTTCCAAATGATGCGGTGGCCCTAGGAAAACTCCTTGGGTAATTCTCACGAATAGGGCAATTCTTTGGCAGCGCAGTTCATGTTCCGATCACACCCGAACTCTCCGTGACACATTGTTCTGTGAAGAGATTGAGGGCCTTTTTGAAAAAAATGATTTTGACCGCAACGGAGCATCTTCTTTAGAGCAGGCAGTGTACTGTCACTAAACCAGCTTGCGATGTTGTCTTCAGTCCAAGGAGCCAAAGGCGCAGGCAGCATTCCTCTGGGGACCCGTCTGACCCATTTCAGCTCCCATCTCAGGCCGCCCGTCTCTCTTCTCGAGATGATCTTCGGGAAAGCTAAAAATGGCAAGACGGTGGGAAGGAGAGAAAAACAACTTCGCCAGAAAGGAAGCCGCTGACCTCATCAGAGTTGAAGGTCGGCAAGGCAGCGAATTTTGTCGAAAGCAGCACAGTTACGGGCGACACACTCCAGCAGGGATGGCATGACAAATTGCGATTCAAGGAGGCGAAGCAATGACGCTTGTGTGTTGGAGGAAGTCGCAACCAATATGGTTCGAACAACTTTGCCTCAGTCGAACCCGGCACCTCTCGCTGACTCGAGTCCCACCCCTGGATCATTTCCGACCCGCTTTTGTCCTATCAAGCCAGCTCCGAGAGATCTTACTTAACGGGAGCTTCTAATTGTAAGCTGCCAGCCAAGTCAGAAGCTGCTACATATGAACCAGGCGATGAGAGATAAGAATGAAACAGACGCCTACACAATACCCGGAACTCTGGTCCAATATGAATTATAACAGCCGTCATGAGACTATTCGACTTATTGAGTTGTCATTGAGAAGGAACTGAGCAGACGAGAGAGGGGACGCGGAAACTCGCGACGGGGCGGGAGAGGGTTCGAAGAACTTTTGGAGACGCGCACGAACTTAGTGATTGATAGAGACGGACGCGCACGACTAACAGTCGCCTTTTGCCTTCTGCAAGCTCGAGCCAGCACGAAGTTTTTGGTTCTCTTTGGCGCTGACCACTACGAGAACAATCGTTGATTGCGCGAAAACTGCCGTTCATGACAAAGTGCTTTCACGAGGCTCGTCCGTTGGGTACATTCCACTACATACGTGTCCGACAAGGAAGAGACACTGCACATCCGCTCTTCTTTTCTCCCTTCTTCGAGACTGGTCCGAATCCAAAAGTCCGCGATTAATTGATTGCTGACGGATCCAGAGAGAGGCTTTCGCGGTCGGCGACGCACGCGAATCTCTCTGCAGAGCCAACGATCTCGAGAGCGTGTTTGGATGTTGTTTGGATATGGACGCACCGAAATCACGTGCCTTTTCAAGGTCTCACAATATATGCAATAAGGGCAGGCACCCGCGCGCAACATGCCCTCCCGCTTTCACGTGCTGGGGAGTTGGATGCCCAGGAGTTGGATTATGTATTGTAATCGTTGCGATCTTTCAAACGAATGACTCGTTCTAAACTACATTGCTGTTTTGACACACAAGCGGTCGGCAGGCATTACGAAAACCGACTTGAAGATGGAGTTCCAAGGGCGGCAGCAGTGCTTCCTTCTACTCAAGCATTTCACACTTTGTTTAACTCGGGAACTAGTGCGAGAAGACAGAGATCTCCTCAGCCAATAGTCGTCTCAGGCTTTTTGTAAAGAGACTGACAAAAGCTGCTTCTCCCATTTTAAGATGACTCTCCCTTTGCCCGAAATTTGTCACGTTTTGAGGCAGTCGTTGCTCTTCCCTTTCGGTTGACCGCAATGTCTGCAGGTTTCACTCGCAAGGGGCACAACAAAACGGGACCGTCGACTACACTGAGTCGCCGCCTCCTCAAACTGCTACTTCCGCGTCTTGGAAGCTCGCTTGAGCCGATTAATCGTCGACTCAGAAGCCCAAGTCAATAAACGAGCTTCAAAGATAGGAACGCAAGCATTGTGGGTACTCCGTTTATCTGAGAAAATTGTTTTCTGTGCATTAGTCCTCAATTTGAAAGTCAGGCGGAAAGTCCAAAAGCAGACTGCGTCGGCGTCTAGCTGTCTTTCCTGTTTCACAGCTGAACGTTGTCACGTCGTTGATGGGGTCGCCGTTCTCGTCCTCGCCGACCCATTTGCCGTCGTTGCCGCATTCAACTGCTGTCCTCGCAAGAGCAAAAAAAAAGGAAATGTCCGCGATAGTTCCATCCAGCTAAAGGATATCTTTTCTTTACAGGATGAATCGGAACATTCACCCACTTTATGACTGGTTGAAAAGAAAATAAGCACTGGCTGATTGTCCAAAGTAGTCGATTTCTTTCTCATTTTAACGGTTCTACGATCTGTGACCAGATCAGCTGTTTTGTGTGTGTTGTCTAATTGCAACGAACGAACCCTTAGAATAGCACCGGCCGGACCCAGCTGAGCTTGACACCGGAGATCCTCTCGGAGACAGCCTTCTACCGTCGGCGTGCCAGGAATCGACCTTGATTCTGTGCCCGAATTGGGAAGAGTTGTATCGGTGAGAGCTGTGCATGACTTGCAATCAAGCGCCGTCGGCTTGGGCATCTCGACCTGCGCCGAGGGAATACAGCCGTTGACGGAAAAGTAATATAATAAGCAAATCAGCAAGACAGCCATCTTGCCAATCATTCTTGGTTCAACGTTGTCAGTTGTCCAATTCTAACAGTACGGACAAAGAAATAGGCATACAAGGACTTGCAGAGCAGAATCGAGGACTTATATCTGGTCGTTCTCTCTCACTTTCCACGGGGGTTAGTCCGTCGGGGGTCAATTTTAGTTCGAATCCGACTCGCGAGAGCCCGTTGCCGTAATGCGTACATTCACTGACGCAGGCTGACGCGGCGGCAGCCGCCGTTAGAAGACAGCGTGTGCACAATTCAACGTCTTTATGGTAGAAACAGTTCGATCGTAACTTGATTAGAGTCCTTGCTCGAGGTTTGCTTATAACGACGAACTGTCATGAAGTCTTACGAACTGAGCTCGCTGTGCAGAGATCCTCTCTCCCCATCTCGCATCGGGTTCGAAAGAACGTGATTCGACTGCTCTTTTTCGCCGCCATCACATCAGGGCCGAGGAACGTTGATCAAAACATTTTGTTAGCCGAGAAGGAGAAGGAGGGAAAGCAAGCCAGCAAGGGCCCTCAAGGATTCCTTTTCTTTTGCTGCTGCCGTCTTCATTTGGATGGCAGAACTTCGTAACTGGAAGTGAAAGCCTAGAGGGTGACGCTTTTCCTTTAAGCTGTCCTGCTTGAATATCAAAGCGAATCAGACCTCTTGCGCTGATCCCGTCAAAATCAGTGCCGCCGAAAATGACGGGCTGCACTTTAACGCATTTTGTAGCGTGTTGCAACTCTTTGTAGCATCTTTGTAGCCGAGCACACTGCGCGAATCTTTGTTAGCCTCATGAGAAGCCACGTGCTGTGGGGCGCATGGAACCAACCGCGGATGTTGCTGTTGCACAGCTGCACGTGAGCATCTTCGATGTCTGACAAAAGCAATACCCAGAGGCAGTGGTGAACCGCAATCGACGCTCGGTCACATACAGGTACACCAGGTCGTTACATATAAAAAAGTTTTTATTCTGCAAAGTAAGAAAGAAGCAGTCATGCAACATTCGAAAATCATGCTTCGTTTTCAAACTGCCAATCATGCCTTCCCTCGTTTTGTCACCGCAACTGAAATGAGATAAGGCTAAGACTTTCTGTGCATTCGTTGTTTTTGGGAGACGCAGCGCACAGGCCTTCAGTTTACTTCTGTGCGATGACAGAAATATCGCCCCCGGCGCGAAGCGCCGGGGGAAGTTTCCTTTGGTCAGGCACTTTTACTCTCCTTGAGATCTGAAAACTCCCAGTTCTGGCGGCCCAAGTGATCTTTTGAGCCGCTCTAAAGCGCAGCGTAAATGCGACAACTTCGTATACATGCCAGTTTTTAAATCTCAGAAAAACGTGAAATTCCAGCCAAGAACTGAAAGTTTTCAGAGTCTTCAGATTTTTCTGATATGTTTGTGTGAAACTTCCCCTTTTCTCGCCCTTTGGGCCTCTATCGAGATAGAAATTAATTTCAACCTTTTGGCCGACTCTTGGGAACGTGGTGTTGTCTCCTGCTATGATGGTCTCAATATCAACGCCCATGGTGAAAGCCTTGCTGATGTTGATGTGGGTTTCCGACGACGAGATATCTCTAAAGAAAGCAAATTGTTAATTGCCTGGAAAATGGTTTACAAAACAATGTTAAAAAATTCTAACAATATAAGCGACATATGTAGTTTTCAAAAAATCACATCTGCCAGCCTCAGACGCACATAAATGTGACCAGGAATCGCTCACATGAATTCCAGGGTGGCAAGAAATTCAGGGACGCGGCAATGGCCAACGCGGGAATTCAAATGTCAGCGGGCTCACAGGTGAGCTTCCCAGGCTCACAGGTGAGCTTCATAAGCAAGGCCCCTCCTCCTCACGACCCCCCCGCCCCTCACCCCTTTACTTACTCCTCCTGCCCCTTACCTAAAACCCTCGTCCCCGCTTCCCCTTTCTGCAAATGCGTACAATACTCTTTCTGCCGATTAGTCATTTACAGCTCCTTCCTCCTTTCCCTTCTCCTGCTCTCCTCAAAGCTTACTTCTCGTAGTCTACCACGATCGTCCTCCTCCTTTCTCCTTCCTCACCTGACTCTCCTGCTCCTCTTTTTCCTTCTCCTCCCACAACCGACTCCCTGCTCGGCGGCGCCTTGCGGCTGGCTGGGGGCTTCGCCCCCAGACCCCCGTTTTACCCCCCATGCAGTTATACCACAAATCGTCCTCTTTACATACCGAGAGTTCTCCCACTTCTTCTTTTCTCCATCCAACTCTCCCCCCCCCCCCCTCCCCGTTCCCGGTCAGCCCAGGCAGACGACCTTCTTCCTTTAGCCATCTCCCTTCGGCTTCGTCTTTGGCTGGCCCGTCTTCTCTCTTTAGAAAGTTCTTTTCTCCTTCATGCCATCGAAGTCCTCCCTCTCTCCTCTTCCCCAGCCAGCTCAGGCAGCCGGCCATCTTCCCTTTAGCCATCTCCCTTCGGTTTCGTCTTTGGCTTGCCCGTCTTCTCTCTTTAGAAAGTTCTTTTTCTCCTTCATGCCATCGAAGTCCTCCCTCTCTCCACTTCCCCCAGTCAGCTCAGGCAGCCGGCCATCTTCCCTTTAGCCATCTCCCTTCGGCTTCGTCTTTGGCTTTCCCGTCTTCTCTCTTTAGAAAGTTCTTTTTCTCCCTCAGGCCATCGAAGTCCTCCCTCTCTCCTCTTCCCCAGTCAGATCAGGCAGCCGGCCATCTTCCCTTTAGCCATCTCCCTTCGGCTTCGTCTTTGGCTTGCCCGTCTTCTCTCTTTAGAAATCCAATGAAAAGAAGCTGAAAAAAGAGCGGCAAAAAAAAATTGACGCCTGCTGGAATCGAACTCTCGACTTAAAAATTTGCGCGTTTTTATTCGCGCGTGCCGAAAGTTTGATTACGGTAGGTCAAAAGCCCTTTGTGGACCACTTGGGATCGCGTAACAAACTTTCCAAAAGTTGCTCCTTTCGCCCTAATTCTTCGTTTAACATGATCAGGAGCATGAATGGAGTCGACCTGTGCGTTGTACAGACGGACAGAAACTGCTCCTTATATATATAAGGATAAGTATATACCGATTATAGAGTATAAGTATGCAAAGTTTCAGCCAGATCCAACTAAGGGTGTTAGAGAAACGAACAAAATCTGACATTGTCCCCTTTGTCACAAAATAGGATAAATTGTACACATATAAAAGACTAGCGTCTAACGGCGAGTGTCTAGTGACAAAAAAACTAAAGCGCAAAAGAGCTACTACAAAAGTGCAAAACTGAAAAAGTAAAAAAAATACAAAAACTGCTTTTTACTGCAGTGAAAACGCTTTGAAAACGATGAAATCTGAGTGTTTAACGACCATTTTTAAGAGCGCAATGATACATCACTTCTTCTTCTTCTGCATCTACAACTACTGCAAAAACTTTTAAAATACTGAAAAAGTACAAAAGCTATTTTTATTACGTCCTCGGCAAAGGCTTGCTATCAAAAATGGACGGCAACGGCTTATATACGAAGGATACAAAGGGCTACCACGAAAACCGGACGGCTAATGTCAAGTGCCTGGCTTACTGGTCCAGGAGCGGTAAGGAATGACGACATCTACGCCCAGCTATTCATTCTGCCGTTCTAAAAGCTGCGTAAAGGACGAACCACATCACAGAGGGTCTACAATGAGCGTTTAAAGAGCGAGCGACGGAGTGAACAGGTGTTCGTGGGCATGTAAAGGGGGCTGGAATCTGGTTTTCGACAGTACCAGACGCTTGGTAAATCCAAAATTTTAGGCCAGCTTCTGCTTTTCTCAATTGCTCTATCTACTTATATAAAAGACGCTTCGTCTGTATGTGCGTCCAGCGGTTTTCAAGGTTTTCGTCGGCGAAGAGAGGGAAGGAGAATCGCAATAGGGTTCTCGGGGTCGGGAAATCGTTTGACGATGACAAAAAAACAGAGTTAAAAGCTAAAAACGCAGTAAAAACGAAAAGTAGAAAAGAGCAAGATATTTTTAATTCGGGCGCGAGCGCCTAATTCGCGCGCGCGTCGGTTAATATACGGTAACTATCTACGGTAACAAGGAGGGGGGGGGGGGAGGGCCGGCCGAGCCGGGGAAGCCGGCTTGTATCCTTAAAATGTGGGTCTACGGCTGATTTTCAGCCCGACTCACGGCGCCATCCATTTTACGTTTCTTTGACTTCGTCCGGATCGTCCGCTCTATCGTTGACGGCGCTCTCCTTGACAACGCTTGACCCTTCTTTGTCGTCTGAAAAGGCATGAAGTTAGCCGGAATAGCCTTGATTGTTGACAGAGAAAACAAATCTAATCGGGTTCTGCTATGGGTGAGACTAAATCCACTGGATTTACTGAAATAGTACCAACAAGATTGCATTTTTGGTTACTCGCTCAAGTGACCGAAATTTAATCAACGGTATAAACGAAAAATGCCTCTTTCGATTTTGACCTCAGTCAGTTCCAATCATGTCTGACTTCAACACAATCTTTCCGCTTCTCCACTTTTATGTCGACTGTCCTCGCCCCACCCCCTCATTCTTCACGCCCCATGTCGATATCATCGGCAGCGTTGACGAGTATATGAAACGCATGTGGACAGCTCACGATAATGCTCGTGGACTGCAATCTCCACTAGCGCTACATAGACCCTTCTGACTAAAGTGAAAAACTTTCTAATGCCGGGAACTTTTCGAAGCATAATCTTCTACAGCCTGAATCGTATTTCTTCTTTGCTAATTGTAAGTGTTGCTGTTAGTTTCTTCGAAAGCGCACCGTTTGAGCTATCCAAGCCGCTGCGTTAGAGATGCCCTACAAATGGATCTTTTGCCGCGCCCGATATAAATTTTCCAACGCCGAAATCTCCCAAACGGAAAAAGAGATCGAGGAATGATATTACCTGCGAACGTTACATGTAAATGTGGCATCTCCATTGACGTCTCAGTCATACGGTGCTGGCGTCGTAGGCCGAACCAGGTTTCAGGTGCTCGTGGACTGTGCATCAAATCGAGCTGAGACGAAGAGAAAACCTACAACACTTTAATTCTCACTTTCGTTTTTTTACAATACCTTCCTAGGCATGCTGTCGTCGTCTTCTATCGGGGCATGTGAGAAACGCGGTCGACTACGGTTCCTCAACTTGTCACTGAATAGTTACTTAAGAGTGCCAAAGAAACCTGATGGAGGGCAACAAGGAGCGCCGGCCTTCAAAACATGTCTCCCCTCTGAAACATCTTCCGAAGAGGCAGAAACTCACGCTTTCACAGGAACAATTTTTGCTATAGAGAGTTTGGCAGACTGACTGATCTTTTCCGCAGAGGCACCATTCGTACAACTTGAGCATGGCTTGGCAATCTACAAATGAGTGGAGAAAGTAAAAGACTTGATGTGAGAGACGGATCCTTCTCGATGTTGTCGAGCATTCGGCTTGCTGCATAGAGACGTCCACTCGTTGTCCCAAAACGCGTCACGGCGGGGCTGAGGTGTTTTCCCGTAGCCCTCGTCGACCATTTTTAGGGTCATCTGCAGGCCATCTTAAAGTTCAAAAAAACGGCACGGCGAGGTTCCTGTCGATAAGAGAGTTCACTTCAAAGTCGTCATCGTCAAGTCCGAAAGGATTGAGCATGGACTCGGCCACTTTCATCCAGCCCATGTAGAGAACAAACTGCAGCGCCGAAAAAAAGAGCTCGAGTGCGGAAAAGATCCAATAGCATTCCGCCTGAGACGGTTTACAAAAAGGTTAAAGTGTCTTGCATTTCCATTATTGTTTTCTGCATCCTCCACAAATTGATGCGCAAAAACGGTGACGAGGAAATAAATGTGCACCGATAGGCAAACAATCGTTGGATAAATCATCTAAGACTTGGTCGTCAATACTTTTACTTCCAATAAAAAAAAGCTGAAGTAGATCTAAAACGTACAGGCAGAGGCACCCAGTCATAGTTGCATAGCCAAGCAAGTTCCGTGCGAAAATTCTTGATCTCCTGTTTTGCAATAGAGGGGATTATATGGAGGACGGACCTCTGAAACGACCACTTCGTAGTAGTCGCTCTCAATGAAGCCGTCACGGCGCGCATTGTATGTGAGGGAGAGGGCCCACTGAAAAGGCAACCAGTACTTTGTGTACCGATACTGAATCTCGTCAAAGACTGCGCGCTCACTGGCCGTCATAAAGCCTGGAATTTGAAGTGATCTCGAAGTTTCTAAATTACCAGCAGCTTCGACCGTATCAAGAGTCGGGAAACGCTTGCGAGCTCGAAGAGAGAGGTCGCGAAAGACGAGGACCTGTGTAA
This sequence comes from Poikilolaimus oxycercus, assembly GCA_034700245.1. Classification (NCBI taxonomy): domain Eukaryota; kingdom Metazoa; phylum Nematoda; class Chromadorea; order Rhabditida; family Rhabditidae; genus Poikilolaimus; species Poikilolaimus oxycercus. The sequence goes on along the minus strand of JAQIXL010000522.1, from coordinate 7,514 downwards.
GTTCGCAATAGCGAACAATGTTTCGACGATACATCCGCGCTTTTTCCGATGTGCCTCGCACGTACTCGGCCGCCATGAGGCCGACACTGAAAAGAGAAGGCAACGTGGACCTCGAAGTCGTAAACTGACTTATCGAGAAATCCGATGATATTGTACCTGCGAGACTAGTTTTTGAGAAAGAAATCCGCCCACAGATAGTTCCAACGATTGACTATCGCAGTGACGAAGAATCCAAGAATAAGATCAAGAGGAATGTATGTGACACGTTGTCGCATGGAGTCCACAAGGTTTGCAAATACTCTTAAGCGCGATTCTTCGCCAACACAAGCGGCCCCTCAATCTCTTAAATCACTTACAATTTCTGAGCGTCTGCTAGTAGAAAGCGGTAGATGATTGCGACCATTAAGTAGAGGGCGACCCAGAGGCTGAGCTGAATCCAAACAGCCTTCCAAACACTTCCACTCCATCGGAAGAGCAACCTAACAACTAGGCACAATCACAGGAATTCAGATACCTGAGAAAAGTCCATGGACGGCTTGTAGACACCTGCACTGTGTAACTAATTGTCATGGTGGCGAACTTTAGGCACTACCGACTTCCTCTGCCCCAGTTCTCGATTATACCAACAACTCGGCTTAGTGGCGAGTGGGACGGAGGAGGACAAAGACTGTTTAACGAGCTCGAGCCTAACGGCCGTGCACTCACATAACTTTTCTCTGCTTCTACATATTCCCTCGTTCACATGTGCACGACCGCGATTTCTGCCGCCTGATTGTGCAGCTACTGTAAACGCAATGCTTCGGGTTATCGTCGTTGTGCACAAACGTCATCCGCTCTGCTCATTCGTCGTTTTTCTAGCTTCAAACTGCAAATATTGTTCAGATTTTGTGTCTATCGAAGGCTCTCTTCTCTTGCATGTTATGAGTTGATAAGCAAACGTCTTCCTCGTCGGGGATTCGCCCTTTGAGACGTCATAATGTTATCAATTAAGACTCAACAAAGACGTCACGACGCAAAGACGACTCAACAAAGACGTCACGACGCTTGAAAAGACCAACACCATTCAATGCCTCAGTGACGGGGCGTTCGCACTATTTATGGCCTACAATACAAAGACTTTCATGAGTTTGGCTGGTCGACACAGTCAAAGTCAAACATCGAAGTTACTTGCAAATCAAGGCGCTTTGCGCCGCGGGGATCCAGAAAGCTGCCAAGTTGCAAAGCTTAAAGAAGGAAGTGTGGCGCTGCTTTAGTTGGAATTCGCTCGAAAAATCGTTTTCGGTGTTTTTCTTGCCTGCATCCACTTGCAAATTATGAAGGGAAAAAGCAAGTTCACGTCTGCCGGCACTATTCAGTCGCCAAGCCCAGAGGAATTTGAGACGGCGGTCGGCTTGTTTGTAGTTTGAGGGCACTTCTCGTAAGCCGCTTTGAGATTTTTGTGGCCTAATGGCAACGGCTTCACCTCGATTAAAGTGGGTGAGATATGCGACCGTTTTTCTAGCGGGATCCAGATTAACGCCAGTAGAAAGAAGACAACAAATTATTCCTGCTTTTAAAGCATCGTTCAAAACGTTCTCGCGCCTGCTTGACACTATCGTTTCGAGGCCAATTTCCTACCGTATGTAAGGACCAACTTCTGGAACAGTGCCAAAAAATCGTTGTAAGACTAAAGGCGCACTTTTATAAATGCTTCGTATTGCTGCTTTTACTCCGTTTCGACGTTAATTAAATTGTAAAGCTCTAAAAGAATTTTTTGCAGTTTCAGATAAGTTATTCATGTAAATCTGAAAATTTGAAATCGTTGCCGCAGTAAAGTTTCGGTATTCTTCGCACGAGTGCGGATCAATCCAGTGTCAATCCACAGAAATGTGGAGAAAATCTAGACTACTGAGTGAGACACGGTTTCTCGGTTATTTGCAAAGGTAACGCCGGAAACGTACCGCCGTGGGCAACTTGCAAAGGTACCGCCGCTGTGTTAAAGGGCCAAACCAGATTCCGACCCTCCCTTCAGGCCCACAACCCCCTGAGGCCCTTTCTGATGTGCGTTTTCAGCCTTTAACTTGGAATTAGTGCTACCTTGCTACTTTTCCAGAGTTTTACTCAAAGAAAATTTAGGCCAGCGGCGGTACTTTTACTGGCGGTACTTTTTCCGGCGGTACCTTTGCAAGTTGCCCGGTTTCTCGTTTGCGTTTGGCGCCGCCACACTTCACCCTCATCACTCTGTGTAAATACCAGTCGACGGCCGGTGTAATGTGTGACCATATTTGTCCCTCCCCATTGTTTAGGTAAACACGCCTTTAGCGTTCGCTTTTGCCTTCGTTTAGCCACTTCTGTAATTGAGAGTCTCGCTGGGTGGCTGTGTTCTCGGTGTTTGTTACTGCATTTTGTAGATAAAGGATTGCTTTACTTCAATGGTAAAGGAGTTGGACAGCTGCTTTGAACGAGAGACGCGAGCGCACCTCAGGTCGGATCGCTGAGTCGAGGATCTGCCACATATTGGACGCTTTGCCAACAAATTGCACAGTTGTTACACAGGAGGCACAGAGAAATAAGTAAAGGTCCCGATTTTTTCTCCAGTAGGCTGTGACACCATATTTCGCTGTCCTTTTCTGAAAGGACTGCGAGCAGTTTCAGAACCCAGATTTGTCATCTGTTTGCTTTCGGCTACCAACTCGCTTTACAGGTTTTAATTTTTATAAATTGGCATACTTGCTGCTAACTTTCCCAACAACAGCAACAACCTAAGGGACAAACTTTATTAATTAGTACTTTTTTGCTGATTAGCATGTTCACCAAATGTCTCAACTCGTTTTTTTTTATTTTTGAGATCTTCGCGTCAGTTGCCTTGCCAATTGTTCAGGCGGTCTGCCCAGCACTTGCTCGCCTGGCTCTTCTAGCGGATGCGGGCCCACTTTCAATTTGTATTCATCCTTCATCGTGCTCATATTATAAAAAGATTTACAGCACTTTACAAAGCTTCGCGTCTTGCTATAGTGTTAGAAAGCTATAAAGATTGCTATGCATGCAGTCTTGTTTAATTTTTTAAATATGTAGTCGCAATAGGCAAGCAATGAGCGAATAGTAAAAGAGTGCAGCGTTGAAAAATTCTTTAACTCTGTGGATCACCAATGCAACTAAAAGGTTCTGCTACTCTAGATATTTTCGTCTACCAACCAAATAAACTAATAAGGGCGAATTGGACACACACTAGATCCTCCTTTTCTGCTCTCTTCTCAGCCTCCAGCTATTTACTAAGCTCCATTATCCTTTCATCCTTTCATTTTCTCCATCTTCTCAAATACGTTTTCCGAATGTCTGGGAGGTAAGCAGTTTTGTTCCGTTTTTGCCCTGCATCTGCTAGCGGGATCATAAAATTTGTTGCAGCTGCGACTTTTGAGAGACCGAGGGCTCTCACTGTTTGTCTAATGGGCTGGCTTTTTAACGTTTATGCTCTTGCACTCTGCGCCGATGCACAGCGGTTTCTCTATCCCGATCAACAAGGTAACGACATCCTAGAAGCTAACGTGCACAGTGGCATTTTTAGAGTCACAAAAGATTATGAATACGATTTTCAAAGACTATGATAAGAGAATTGTTCCACGCCTAGCCAATGGATCAATCTCCACCGTCCACCTCACAGACGTGATAGTGTCTCTAAACGATTTGGTATTATGAAGCCGATAATCAAATCGGGAATTACGATTAAGGTAGAAGATGAACAGATCGCCAAGGTTCTCTTAATCGATTCTAAGGTATGGATTGACGGCCGACTCACTTGGGATCCGTCGCTATTTGGTAGCTCAAAATCTGAACAAATCCAGTCTTCAACATAACCACATTTCCAGGAAACGTTACAGATGTCGTCGCACCACTGAGTTCAATTTACTACCCTCGAGTTGGCATTTATAACAGGTTTGGTAACTAGGCGTTTCCAAGGCTCTTTAGCCCTATATTTGGAGCTGGCCTTGTTCAAGGCCGATTGGCCCTGACTGAAAGCTGTCTCAAAAAGGGAAATTACAAATTATAACGACGTGAATGGGGCTGATTCCTAAAGAAAAAGCCGATAGATCAAGTCCGTTGAAGACTGATTGACTCCCACATCGGAAGGCACTTTTACTAAGGTTTCACTCGCCACCTTCGGCGGCCTGTCCTTTAAGGGTGCATGTCTGTGACGACAAATGCCTAACATCAAATAGCAACAGGCTGAACAGGCCAAGGTTTATAGAAACAAAAAAGAAAAGATCGGTAGATCAATTGGTAGATCAAAACTTGGAACCCGGCGCGAATGCACGCAGTTTTGACCTATGGTATGTTCTTGTCTAAAGGAATTTCGAGTTGTTTATAAGTTGTCAGGGTCACGTCAGAAGTTGTATTACATAGGGTAGAAAGAATCAGCGTTCGATGACGAACACTTATATTATAGTAGTAGGTTACATCAAAATCTTGTATACGGAGGTGTGAGTTATTGCAGCGTCAATTCGGAAGCACGCTTACGAAGAAAGGAGACCGATGTCAGGGTATCGTTGGAGTTCTTCTTTCGAAGTCTTCTTGCAGATCTTCTACAATGGAACTGTACTTTTTAATTATCCAGTGGAGGAGCGTTGCTCTTGCAAGCTAGAGGTTGGCTTTTTCTGAAAACAGATTGTTAGACAAGCCTATTTCCATTCGACGAACAAGTCATAGGCTTCTACTTGACTACACCTATTTTCCGCTACAATGAGCTACGTTTAGGAGCAGGCCGGTTCATCATTGCTTTTGTGAGCAACTGAAAACATTTACAAAAAAAATTGTTTTCAGGGAAATCCCGAGTGGCATGTGATTGATTACTGGATCGAAAAAAGAGAGTTTGGCTATACGCCCAACGTAGAGGTAAACACCGTTTTGCCTGTCAATGAGGATAGCGATTATGCTCAAGATGTTCAAAACTTTTAACACTCGCTCTCTACATATAAGAGCCAAAGTGCTTGTTCACTAAAAATCGAAAGTTTTTGCAACCGCAAAAAAAGCAATGACACTTGCATCTTCAGATCATTTATGCAATTCGAATTCGTCGTCAACCAGCCTACTACATGATGGTTATTGTGATTCCTTTGTTCCTTGTCAGCATCATAACTATCATTGGAATTTTCTCCGTCCACACTTCAGTTGGAGAAAAGGTCTCCATGGCATTAGCTAATCTGCTTGCCATGTCGGTTATGCTGGGCATTGTTGCCGGCTCCGTGCCACGAAGCAGCAACTTCAACCTCCTTGGTGGGATTGCATTCGTCTCCATAAATGGTCGCTTTAGGCTGGTACATGCTCGCTACAATGTTTGTGAACGGTGTCGTGGCGGTGACGCTGTCTATGTGCGTCACGTTCTATCGCGACCACAAAATCCGTCAAAATCATGGTGGGAAGCTTCGTTTTTCTTACGTTTTTTCAGGACTTGAAATGCCACCAGACATATACTACCGTGTATTATGCTGCTCAAAGCCAACGGCTGAAGAACGACGCAGAACTCAAAAGTTTAAACGGGAATGTTTTCGTCCGTTTAAGCTTTGCGACGTCATGTATGCTACGCTAAAATTGGGCATTGTCCGCAGAACGTCAAGGAAACCGAAAAGTGTGACAGAAGAGCTACTACGGAAGGTAAACCTACTTATTGCATTGTTAAACAGCATCGAAAGCAATCACACAATGGAAAGTCTACAAACGCAGGTGAGCTTATAGTTTGATAATTGGGCTGTTCTTTCTTCATTTAAGGTCCGTTGGGAGTGGCGTCGCCTTTTCCTAGGCGTAGCGTTCATAAATGTTGCTATCTTTGAGACCGTGCATATTGCCGGACTGCTCTACTTTCTCAGCTTTTCGTGGCGTCATTCGCCGGTAAGGCGTTAAATAAAAAAGACTACCAGTAGAATGAAAACCTCCCGCGCTACATCGATGGAATTCCTTTTTAGTGAAATACAAGACGCTAGAGTGCTCATTAAACAGACTTTCTTTCTTTGTAATTCAGCTTTCAGTTTCTGCCCGATGTAATCCTTTGTCTCCGCTTATAATAAACGTCGACAATCTGTCGGACCTATTGTTTAGGGAGTTTGACTGGGAAAGAGGAAACGAGAAGAACGAGCTAGTCTAAAGCGGTTTCTATGGGTTTGGGTTCAGTCTGCCGACAAGAAGGCAAGGTTCTCATTCAGCAGGTTCTCATTCAGCAAATTCTTATCCAGCACGTTCTCATTCAGGGGTTCTCATTCAGAAGGTTCTCATGCAAAAGGTTCTCATTCAGTAAGTTTTCATTCCTACCAGAGCCAGCCGCCGTAGCAGTTCCCAAATAAACTCGAGCTTAATTGGCGATAAATCATGAACTTTTTTGTCACGAACGGGAACTAAATGGGAACTGAGCGTGAACTTTTTCTACTCTTTCCCTCTTCTTCCTCCTTGTCCCCCGTTCTCTTCCTTGAGAGACGTTCTAGAAGCCTGCAAGAAGCAACTTCTTCACACAAAAAAAGCTTCTTCTCACAAAAATTAGCCAGGGCAAATGATCCGAGCAATAATAACGGAATAAATGGAAGGAATGAGTTCTTGCAAGAGGAATAAATGGAAGGAATGAGTTCTTGCAAGAGGAGCAAGTGAGAGTTCCCAAGCAACTCCCGCTTTCTTGGGGTTTCTGGGTATCGACCGTTGGAGGTCGACACACAGCTTTTGATATCACAATAATTAATCCAAGCAGCCAATACCCGGATAAGAGGATTGCTCACTTCATAACAGCAATCGATGGTTCCCTCGGCCACAAGAACTTACAATTCGTCCACTACAAGTAGCCTTTGATGACGTGCATTACGAAGTAGAGAAGAGATATTTGAGCCTATTCACGTGGGACTGTGAAAAGACTATTCTCTGTGAATTTCTTTGGCGGTTGACGCCGACAGCAAGATTGTTATTGTTTCAAAGACAATACAGCCTAAACTTTTACAAAAAGGGATGCTTCATGCCACTATCCAGCGTGCTTGCTCGATCGCTTTGACAGGGTTGCACGAAGAAAATAAATGCACTCTTTGAAGAGATGTCTTCTTCAAACGAGCGGGCTGCGGCGGATAAAGAAGCCCTTGACACCCTGTGCAAAGAAAATACTGGGAAAGAGGTTGGACGAGGAGAGGACAGCTTTCTCCACGACAAAGACTTTCCGTCCAAAAGACTAGTGAATCGTCGTATCACATGGCGAGGCTGTGAAGGACCTCTTGTCTTCATTTCCTCGATGAGAACTTCACCACAAAACATGTCACAGTGCCTCTAATTGTAAGATTCATGTTCGAAACACCTTTCTCAGTCTTTTCAAATCTTCTTCAGCACTTGAAGGATACGGTCCGGACAAAGAAGCGGGACGACAAGGTCACACAAGCGAGACGACTTCACGAGCATCACGCCCTTGATAAGAACAACATCCCCTTCTTTTGTAACTTTCATAACATTTGAAGAACGAGTAGAGAGAGGATAGAGCAATTCCCAAGACCCACGAAGCATGCGTTCCAGCAAAGGCC
>JAQIXL010000521.1:0-29729 GCA_034700245.1 Poikilolaimus oxycercus | reverse complement strand
AAAACAAAAGAAAGAAAAACCTTGAGAAGGTTGTTCATTTTGTTCATCAGTAACTATTTCAATATTAATTTTTAGGATTGAAAAGAAAAGAAAGGAAATGATATAAAAATAAATAGATACCAGAAAGAGTGGTAACTTGAATGGATATACCAGTTGGTTCTTTAATGCCATTTTTTGATGAATAAACTGTGACTGTATATCTGCAAAAGGATATATTAAATTTGAGGAAAAAAGAAAAAAGAAAAAGAAAAAGGAAATGAACTGGGTTGCAGGTTGTAGTGAAGAAATATTAAAACTCGTTCCAGTTTGAGCTGTGAATTCTGTTTCACTTCGTTTGGTCCTAAAATATATTTCAAATCGAAATTTAATTAATCCAAAGTGGGAATAAGAAAACAAAGAAAAATAACATTGATTGAACAATAATTGAATAACTTGTTGCCAATGAAACACTATTCCATGATAAATAAACCCATGTTGAACCTATACTAGCTTGTAAATTTGATGGTGCTATTTTTTGTTAATTATTTGATTTGATTTGAATAATTTCTTGATGTTATTTGCTAATCTAAAATAGGACTTAAAAACAAATCTTCCTTCTTCTAAAATGGATGGAAGATATTTTGAAAAGGATTGGAAAAATACAGTATTAAAGAAAGGAGAAGAAGTTGGATGTTTTAATCTTGGATCAACAATTGTATTAATTTTTGAAGCACCTGCAAACTTTAATTTTACAATCGAAGAAGGACAAAAGATTAAATTGGGACAATCTTTTGGAAAATTTGAAAAATAGGAGTAATTTTTGTCAAGAAAAAAATAGAAAAATATACAAAAAAAGAAAGAAGAAAACAAGGAAAAGAGCATCAGACAACTCGAGGAGCATCGTCAACCTCGGCGAGATCGTAGCTCGCCTGCGCCATTTCGCCCGTGATCATGAGTCCAGCCGTAACGAGCACTACGGCGAGAATGAACAGAACGAGAAGGATTCTGAAACAAATTGCCAAAGAAATAGAGAACTCACTTGTCCAGAATTGTGGCGAGAAATTCCCACTCAAGCGAACATTGACGACTACTAAAGAAGACTTGGAAGGCGCTTTAAACTCACCGTTTCATAGCCTCAACCTCCTTATTAAGGGCAGCCGTTGCGCTTCGTCTTCGAGCGCCACCAGAGGCACCTCCCGAACCTGTGCTCAACTTTTGCCTACTCCAGAAGCCTCACCAATAAGGGCGCTGACGGACGAGTCCCAGAGAGATCCTTGTCGAGAACGAGGCTGTATCGGATTCGGCGTCGTCGGATTTGACACATCGATCATTTGAATCGAATTCTGCCTCTCTTGTTTTGGAAGCTGCAGTTGGTTGCTTCTCGTCGTTGGCAGTGGCGAAGTTTCCGATGGTCGCTTCGACATCGACGACTCTGGCTTGCGGGTCTTCTTCTTCTTGCCACGTTGTCGCCAGCTCTTTCTCGGCTCATCCTGAAAAGTCTTTTCCGCATCCTTTACGTACATCAAGTTCCTGCCATAGTTTTTCGAGGGCCGGTGGTGGCACGAGTCCGATAAGCCGTGAGAGTATGCCAAAAAACAGAAAGCGAACGAAGAGGGGTGGATTCTTTCCATACTGCCTTCGTCCTTGAATCGAAAGTATGACTGAGGTGAGGAAAGTCCCGACCGACACCAGGATGATTATTGAGAGATAGAACCAGGCTGAAAGTAGCTCGTGGACGGAAGACTTAGCTCACCTATAAGAGGAACAAACTCAGAAGTCGTGGGCATTGCATCCGAGACCATGAGCATTAGGATAGACATGGCCAGAAGGGTTGTAATGCCAAGGTTGATTTTCTCTGTGCGGTCGTCATCCGTGGACGCCGGGGTGAAGAAGCCGGTTATTGCGACCACCTTGACAATTAACTTCTATTTTAAACGACTTAACCGTGATCACACTGGTGGGACACACGACTGAAATCAAAAAAATGGGTGAAATGAAAGAAGTCGGAAACTTACGGTTGATCAAATAGTAGAGCGGTTTGCGGCGAATGACAAGATGAGCCTAAACTTGTCTTAGGTTTGGTTAAATAGTCACCTCGAGTATGACCCACGGCTCAGCGCAGCATGCGTATTTATACTAAACGAAAATTGGTCAACGAAACAAGGTACCTCGTGACGATAAATCTTGAAAGAAACGACGGTCCACTCTTCGTTAGGGATGAAGGACTTCAGATTCACCTCGGGGTCTGCATAGTAATCCAAGGCGCTCTTAGAGTTCGTCCATGAACTGTTGTTCTCTCAATCTCGCAAAGAATCATATGTCCAGACCTGATTGTGAGGGTACAGTTTTGTTGATCGTAGGGGAAGTAGCGGATATTTAGCTTCTAGAAGAGCAGGATTACAAGAGATGAAAAATCTTATTACGCAATGAAATCTGTAGATGGCGGGATACAGGAAGGATAGTAGCGATCCGTTTTCTCCTTTCCAGTGTTGAGTCTCAACAATAATATTCATGTAACGTTCAGTCTCATCTCGTGACATCTTCACGCTGTTGTATAGATAAGTGTCTGTAAACAGCATAGGACTAGTTAAAAGACAGCGAAGTAAAATGACTCACCGGGGATCCAAAGCACATTGTATGGTAAAATCGTTTGGTTAATCATTCCGTACTTCTTGGGATCCCAGACCAAGTATTCGTCTTTCCATGATTGGATCATCCACGCATTGATGGTTAGAGTTTGTCCCGGCTCGTCCTGCATAACTTCAAACAGAGGGGAAAACGACACGCACCACTTCTATGAGTTGGTAAAGACTGATGCTGATATGCACCGAGAGAGGCCGAGTATAGTTGTGGATAGGGCGCACACGAGCGTCATAGCTGCAAGAATATAATTTTATTTTCGCCAAGCCAGTTAAAGTATCTTCAACTTTTTTGTCTAAGTTCCAAATCATTTATCCATCATTTCACGATTTGACGATTGATGGGCGAATAATTTGGAACCTATCAGACCAGCGTCTATTGAAAGCTTTACTCAGATTTCACAATATATGCTGCTTACCGATTGCGAGCGAGGAGATCGCGTGTGAGACGAACGAGAGGCACGTCGTCCTGCGTGTGATTGTTCACCTCGTCCGGGACTAAGAAGAATTTTTAGAAGGAAAGAGACCTACCAAAGACAGCCGAGCCAATTGAGGCAGTCACGAGGCAGAGGAAGATCATTCTCCGCTTGCTTCTTCTCTAGTCAGCATTTTCTCGACGATCTGAACACAAATGAAACACATAGGAAAGATGAGGAAGGCACAGAGCTTGGACAAGCATGTCATCCATTTGAAGTCAAACAGCAGGGAAGAGAAGGAAAATAATTTATTAAACGAGAAAGAAGCGAGATCGATGCAAAAAAAGACGGAGAGACCGGAAGAGACGCGGCAAAGAGAAGTTTCACTGCTGCGGCGCTTGCTCGTCGAAGAAGCCCGGTTGACCGGCAGCTTGCCAGTGGAAGAAGCCGATGATGTTGATGCCGACGGTAAGAAAGAGGAAGGCGAGCACGAAGAGCACGAAGCAGCACCTGCAAGACCACGCTCAATCAAAGAAGAAAGACGAAGTTGGACCGTTCGATGACCGTGGCAAGCCACTCGTACTCGGTGACGGCGTATTGGCGGATTTGACGTGTGGACACTGCAAGAAGAAGGACGATGAGTACTGGCCTCTGCTCTCATCCAGAATGCATTCACCTCCACTCCGCCATTCATGAACCCTCAATCACGGCTCCTTCCGCATTCATTTCACTCCTTCACTCGAATCCAGGACAACGGGAAACAAACGAGCGTACGCCGAAAAAGGACGGCGAGAACAAAGAAGGAAGAGACTCACACTGCAAAGAGGGGAAGGGCTTCCCATTCGTCTGACGAGGAGTTCGTGGTGGGCGAGTGGAGACGTCACTTGCAAGAGAAGCGTCGTCGTCTAGATTGAGGGGACTCGGAGGCACCGTCATGGGCGTCTGTGGCACCGGCGGGAGAGGAGGCAGGCCGCCACCCGTCTGCGGCGATGTTACTGACGTATCCTCCGCTGAAACATTCTTTGATTGAAAGAAGAATGCGAACTCGTGTTGGAGGGCGAGAGGTGGATGAGGGGCTCCGAGCTCTTGTCCGTCACGAGCGACGTGCCGTTTGTGCCTCGTGATGCTCTCAAATTCGCCATCCACTTCTTCTGAGTCGATGTCGGCTCCGTGCGCTTCTCAAGAGTTACAGGCGCCTCCGTCACGGCTTCCTGTCCCACAACTGGAAGACGCAGTGGAGACTCACGACGAAGTCCTTGCTCAGATGTTCAGGCACATCGGTGCAAGAGAAGAAAGAAAGCGCCCGACCGAATCGCACTGCCTTCTTCGAGAGTCGTTCGCCGAGACGTCCTCTCTTTTGAATGGCGATGATGACAGAGGACACAATGGTGCCGAAAGAGATCACCACGATCATGGCGAGGATGAACCAGCCTGCAGTCTTTCATTACCGTATGTCGGCATAGTTCTTTTCATGAGTGGGCTCGCGTCCCTTTGAGCACGTTAGTTCTGGAAGTAATGAACGGGGACGCTTGTCCGGGCGAGTAATTCGATTGTTGGAAGTGGAAGAGACACGACGGAGGCGAAGAGACGAACCGATGAGGGGGATGAAGGTGGAAGTCGTGGGCATCGAGTCGCTCACCATCAACATCAAGATGGACATCGAAAGGAGTGTCGTGATGCCTGCAGCCTTTTCTTTCACACTGAGGAGACTCACCAAGGGACACCTTCTCTTCCCTCATTCCCGAGGCCGAAGATGTGGTGAAGAAGCCAACGATCGCAATTAGAGTTATGATGCTCGTCGGCTAAGAAAAGATTTCCAGAAGACGAATCAAACGAACAATAATTAAATTAACAAGATAAAAGAGTGGCTTCCTCCGAAGATAGAGCGATAGCTGGAGGAGAGTGTACTTATTCGGACAACAACTGTACTTGACCTCGTTTCGAACAACTGAAATTCTCTTCTTATTTATAGGATAAGGAGACCTTTAGTCTTGAGGATGTACCATCCTTCGTTCTCGAGGTAGTTTGAGGTGCCGATCTTGTCCGAATAAGGAAAGTAGTCAATGCCCTTTTGGTCGTAAGTCCACGAAGAAAAGGTCATCGTGCAGACTTGGACATCGAAGGGGAAGAACCGCAAGTTGAGCAGACATGAGAACTTGTAGACTACAACTCGGTCAGATGTGCATTTGTCGTCTTACTAGTTGGATAGAGGAGCTCGATGAGGGCGGCACGTCTCTTCGTGTCCGTCGTGAGTTTGGCGTTGAGGAGTCGCCGAGTGTCGTCGTCCTTCATGACGAGGCTGTTGTAGAGTGTCTAAAGCTCATTCATTGAGGACGAGGCGCGTCTGGCCGTGTCGGGCAGCCAGATCTCCGTGTAGGGAAGGCGGATCTCGGAGATGTTGCCGTAGTCATTCGGTCGCCAATAGAGGAACTCGTCGTTCCATCGCTAGAAGTTTGAGAAGAGGAGAAGGAAGGAGAACCTCGATGATCCACGCGTTGAGGAGGACGTACTGCTGGGGTTCGTTCTGCAAGCAGCACAATCTCATTGCCCCCTCTCCCGTCCTTTTTGTTGTTCCAAGCTGTGTGGGAAGTCCAATTTGCAAATCGAGACAGCGAGAGTGGACTCGAATCTTTGACCTTCCACCCGAGGGAAATCGACTGAGAGAGGAGACAAGGAGAGGGCGCACCAGCTCGAGGATCTGGTAGAGGTCCATAGAGAATGAGACGTTGATCGCCTTATGGTTGTCCCACACGGGTTTCGCCTTCTTGTCATATTTATCGAGGAGGTCGTGCACGAGTTTGATCTGCAGCGGCGTATCCTCGCCGTCGTCTGCTGCTATCGCCCACACTAACAACGCTGAAGAGAGAGGAGACAAGACTCACGACGCAACAGCAGGACGCCGAGCACCGAAAGAAGCCACATCGCCTCACCTCAAGGAGCTAGCATGTCCGAGAAGGAACTGCAAGAGTGTCGTCAAGGGGAAGACGAGAGGGGGCACGCAATACGAGCGAGTGTAGCGTCAGGATGGCCCTAAGGATGCATTCTTGACGATTCTTGTGTCGCGTCAGAAGTGCGCGTCGAGGAATCAACAAAACAGCGATTGTTCCCCTTTGGCCTCCGAAGCTGCAGGAGAATCGGCCGCTTCGGAAAACAAGGACGCCGAGGCGGCGGTCGACCTCCTTGGAGAGCTGCCGCTGCCTTAACAGAGGGACACCGTGGTCGAGGAGGCGGTGGCGGCGCTCCATGCATCGCATATGAGAGAGGGCGCCAATCTCTGCAGGCGAGGACAAGGACGACGCAGTCGACGATGGTCAGAGGGCAGGGGGAGCAGAGTGCCCGACCAACTCCGAGAAAACTCATTTCACTAAAACCACGAGCACTCGCGTGTGGAGAATCAACTCGCTTTCAGCACCGCCGACCCCCGAGGGCCGAAGGGCGGCAAATTCGGTAGGCGGCGGCTGCCCTCTCGGCCCACCTCGGGCGCCCTCGCCGCTCCCTTTGCGCCGCGTTACTCACGACGTAGTTTTTGGACGTCGGAAACAAAATGGAAGAGGAGAGAGAGGGGATAATGGAAAGCCGCGGATCAGGGAAGCGTCTACTACGGTAGAGGGGACAAGGGAGAGGACGACTCCTCGCTCGAGTAGACACACGCACGCACTAATCCGCCGGCTCCTCGAGGGACAACGTGGACACGGGAGGAGAAACTCGAGTCGCCGCGCTTTACACCAATTCGAGAAGAAAACTGAAATGAGGAGAGCGAAAAAGCGCCGAGGACAATGGACGAGGGTCTCCTCGAGGACCTGCCGCCCCTCCCCTCCGCCCTCTTCACCCTGCTTCTTACTTATAATGAGCAAACGGTTTTAATGCAAAAGGGAAGCCGGGGGTGATGCGGCGGCGGCGAATTCGGGCAAGGCGGATGTCAACCGGCCGAGCACGCGCGGAGAAGAGAGCGGCACACTGAGAATGCACGAAGGAGGAGGGAAGAAGACGGACCAGGTACACTGCTCGAGGAGGACGCGTTCTCGCTGACTCAGTCGGTCGTCGATGGAACCCTCGCGAGCAGCGGCCATCAGCTTCTCCCAACGCTGCACCTTCTCCTCCAGATTCCTGAGACTGTCTCGTCGACTAGGAACGTGCGGGGTTAGAAAGAAGTTCACCTCTTCCAACTGCTCAACTTCGAGGCGACGACGGCTGAGGCGAGGAAGAGGAAGACGAAGAGGCCGAGACAGAGCAGGAGCACCTTCCACCAGGCCCAGCCGCCTTCTCTGAATGGCGACCAAATTGCAGGGCGAGCATCGAGGAGGGCGCACGCGCACTTTGGGACGCCCGCTTCTCGCTCCTCATGACACGAAATAAAGCGGGCGAAGGGTGAAAAGCAAAAGACGCACTCCTCATCGTCCTCAGAGGCGGCGACCACGACGGACACGGCGGCCAGTGCACACAGCCAGCGTGCCTCCTCTCTCATAGTAAATGAAACATTCTCTCGTGGACTCGAATTATCTGTGAAGCATGCAAAGACAAGAGGCGAATGAGGTCGTCTCTAGTTGTGGCACTGAGTGACAGAGTAGTCCCGGCCATCGCGTGCAGAGGTCTTCCGAAGACTTCAAGACAAAGACCAGTAATCCGAGAGGGGAACATTCAATGACGAGCGCGTTCCGGAACGAGACGGCAACAAGGGCAGGAAAGACTTTATGCGGACAACGAGGTTGTTGGAACGTGAGAAGGACAACTTCAGGGGGCGGAAACGTTCATTCTCTCTCTTCTCCTCGAAGAGCTCGTTGGTGAAAAGCGTGGGTCTCGAGGACAGCGGTCCACCACGAGCTGCAACCTTCGGCTGAGCAATTTTCGGTCTCTCGCAGGACCCCTGCTCACGCAGTTTTGGCAATCGAACCAAAACAAGGAGACGACGCGACGACACCATCTCGCAAGGGTCTGCTCAAACGACTCCCGAGCGCTCAAACAATTTCGTCCCAAAAAAAGGTAATTTGCAGACGTCGAAAGCTTCAAAGGAAGTGCACTACGGCATAAGACGAAAGATGCAAACTCTTTTAGAAGTCCAAGACTTTAGTGACATCCCATGGGGGAAATCAGCACATTTATTGTACATTATTTACAAGTAACCACCGATCCACCTGTGAGCAACAATTAGTAGTTGCAATCTCGCAACAGATGAGCACAAATTGGAACACAAACGGAGCAACACTACTAATTCTGCAGAAAGCGACTACTTGGGACACAAGAGGAGTCCAGGAGACACTGACTTCTGGTTCATGTGACCTTGACGAGCATTTTGCCTATATTCTTGCCGTTCATCATATCAACAAAGGCTTTCGGAGCGTTCGCCAAACCCTCATAAATTGTCTCTTTGGTCTGTAGGGTGAAACAAAACTCATAGGGAACGACACTTACCTTAAGCTTCTTTTCATACAACCACTGAGACAGCTGCGCTAGAGCGGAATCCATTTCGTCTCTATACGAGAGCACTAGGTAGCGTTCTCTAGAATAACTCAATGCGGATGAAAGAGAAAGTAGTGCACCTGATAATGTTCCTCTCCTGGAGAATCTGCAAAGTCCGTTCGGGGATTGGAAGAGGATATGGCACGTCCTTGTTGTAGACGGCAATCTGACCGCAGAGAATCACTCGACCTCCGACCTTCATCTGCACAATCCATGACGGTTGTTTCATTATCAAAGGTTCACTTGTTCAATCACATCGTCGCTTATCTCGCCGCCGACGTTGTCCCAATACACATCCACGCCATTCGGAGCTTTCGCCTCAAATAAACATTCATAACATTTATGGAAAGACGTACCTTGAGACTTTCCGAAACAGATTCATCCTTGTAGCTGATTGCTTCGTCGAAGCCAAGTTCATCTACAAGAACGCGGCACTTGTCATGAGAGCCGCAGATTCCGATCACTTTCCCACTTCCTTCAAGACGGGCAATCTTCAAGTATTCAAACAGTCGAAAGAGGATTGATTATACTTGGCCAGCTAGCGATCCACAACTACCCGCTGCACCCGAAATAACGACGGTCTCATTCTTCGAAGGATCAAGAAACGCCTGAGAGTATCAAAAAGTCAGAATGGATTAAGAGCTCGCTCACTTTCTTTTGAATGCCAAGAATAGCAGTGAGTCCCGAAAGACCAACACAGCTTAGAATGATGGACGGCGAGTAGCCGGGCGGCAGACTCACCTGAATCGAAGATCAAAGGATCGAAGGAGATCACCTTGACGAGATCGGAACCATCAGCAACGAAGACCTTCGTCCAAGGCCAAAGATGAGCACACGATGTGACCAAATCACCAGCAGCCAAAGAACAGCCCTCGGCAGCGAATTCCACCTATTCCTTGATGTCAAGCAAGTATCTTACACGGCCGATTCCTTCTAAGCCGTCAACCAATTCATCAGATTCGTAAGGAGTGAGATAGTCAACGCCTGTCGATGTATTCATGCGACAACGCTGAAGACATATTTCTACAGAGCAAGGGCTACTTGAGCTGGATCGACGGACAGGAACAGAGTCTTGACAAGACACTGCTCCTTCCCCACGTCTTTCTCCGTTGGCAAAGGGCATGGTTCACATCGAAAGCAATCTTCGGTTGGCGGGTTGTTCTCTCCTAAAACTTTAAAATATCAATGGTGACAACGGACCAGGTCTTTTTGCAAAGACGATTCGTTGATTGTCACTGGCCGACATGATGTCGTGAAGTGGAGTGAGCGCTTCGACGCGAGACAACGAGAGAAGTCGCTGGAAGAGGCGTCCTCTTTGCCCGATCTCTGCCCACTCAGCTAGTGAATAGTCCTTAGTAAATTCGCCAAATAGTTTACCTACAAGAAACGCTAGCTAACTCCGTAAACCAAATCAATAAAAAATGAATCGCGATGCCCACTTCTCTCAATAGACATGTCGAGGCATGAAAGTGAAGCGTGCCGTCGAGGACCGCAGCGCGTCGATCGGGAAACCAGTCAGACAAGTGATAAGCTCACGATTCACGTGCCCCGAACAGAGCAACCAGCAAATAGCTCGCCTCTCGAAGACAGACAGCACGTGACCCTGCGACGTGCCACCTCCACACACAACTCGACGAGTCCCTTGGAAAAACCCCTTGCGACTAATGGTCCGTCTGACGTGTCATGCACACAAAAGGGCAAACTTTTTCCAAACCAGACTTCAAGTTGTAGAAACTCAAAGCATGGCGAAATAGAAATAGAGCAAACTACATGTCATGCATTGCTCAACGATCGTCAGCGAATCTTTACTCTTATGGAACTCACTGGGTGTCACAAAATGGAAGATTATCACCTAACAAACAGAAATACTGGGAATGGAAATAGAATCTCTGAAGCATCTAACATGTAAGAGTATAGATGGCCTAAACATCTTCTAACGTAAAGACCCGAGTCTATAACAAGAGCAACAAAGAGAAGACCCGCTGGGTGAAGTTCCTGAGTGAGAAGATCACTCCCACTCCGTTGTACCCGGCGGCTTCGACGTCAGGTCGAGAAGGACGCGACTCACACCAACTACATTTGCTTCGACGCGGCGAGCCATCTCGAGAACCGTCGCTTCAGGAATATCTTTGCCCGGCACAGCCGGCACTCCAGTCATGAAATCGGATGTGATGAAGGGTCGCACGACAATTGAGTGTTGGTATGAAACGGGAGCCGTTCGCGGATCGCGATCAAAATGCACCGGAATCAGGATAACGGGCATCTAAATATTACGTGGCATTTCGATTAGACTAACTTGTTGAATGCGGTGACTGCAATCTGTCAGCTTAGGATCCCGGCGACCTTGCTCATCCAAACCAAAGAGAACGTCGGTGGCTAGACGGTCAGCCTGGAACATAAACATAAGAAGAACTAAGAACTTGCTCACCATTTGCAATTTCTCAACAGTCGGCTTCACCAAATGCGTACGCGTAATGCTTTCAACGGGATAGTGGACTGTGGGACCAAAGACGTATGTTACTCTGAGAGCGACGTTCCGACGGAAAAGAAAAAAGTACCTATTGACGCCAATACAATGCCTCGGAATGAGGGCTGCCAAATTGCTGAGAAGAGTCCATGGAATAGGACGTGCATCTGTGGACAAAGCAGCAACATAGGAGTAGGAACGATGATCTCCTTGAACCCCAACGCTCTTAATTGGAAGCAGTGTAGCGCAGACTTCAATCTGAACAATGGGGATGGTAACACTTGAGACAACTAACGTTTGGATGAGAAACTGTTGAGAGATCAATACTGCGAACGATTTCGTTGAGAAAGTCGACATACTCAGCATGCTCCTTGGCGAACTGAAATATCAGAAGGTAACAGATGAAGAAGCATACCAGTTCTCGCTTGTTCATGTTGCTGCACATATACACCTTATGCGACAAAGGCACAAAATTGTCGCAGCGAAAGGCGTCGTTGGCGCAGATAATACGAATGGCCAGACCCGGTCCGGGGAAAGGGTGACGGTTGACGATCGGCTCAGGTAGACCAAGCGATTTCCCGAGTTCCCGGACCTCGTCTTTGTGGAAATCTCTGAGTGGTTCTATCACACGTCCCTAAATGCATTCTTTCAGAGAACAAAGTCAAGAACGAACCAGTTGACGTAGCTCCCTTACAAGGGCCGTGTCGTTATGATGAGTCTTGATGACGTCTGCATGACCCGAAGCAATCGCCGAAGCGCTCTCGATGAGATCCGGACGAAGCGTGCCTTGAGCGAGGAAATATTCGTCTTTCTTCAGATGTAGATGATCCATAATTTCGTCCTTGACACGAATGAAGGTGTTCCCAATGATCTGACGCTTCGCCTCGGGCTCGACGATATGATCAAGACGCTGATCGTCAGGCGCGTCGTCTTCACCATTCAGCGATGCTCCCGAGAATGCGAGCCAACTCGAGGAATCTGCACACGCTTACTCGAGGAAGACAACTTACGATAGACATTGAGGTTGATGGCGTTGAGCGAAGCGACCACTTTGTTACTTTCATTTTCTCGCATGAAACCGTTATCGATGTGAATGGCCGTGACGCGATTCGGACCAAGCGACTAATAAGCGTTAGAGAAAAGCCGACAAAAAAACCTTGTGAAGAAGAGCCGCACACACCGTAGAATCGACACCACCCGACACCATGACGAGCGCCTTGCCATTGCCCACTACGGATCTGATTTCGTCCATGCACATTTCTTCACGACTGCGCATTGTGTAATCTCCCTTCAGACCAGCAATCTAAAGTCGATGAAAACATGCAACATAATAGAGGAAATCAACCTTGTAGAGGAAGTTCTCAAAAATTTTTCCACCATGCACAGTAAGATCGACTTCGGGATGAAACTGCAGACCGAAAAGAAGACCATTCTCATGAGCAATGCCTGAGCAATAGAGTTCTGGATGAAGAAAACCACGAACCAGCAACAAGTCTGCTTGTACGAGAAACAACTCGAAATCCGGAAGCAACAGTCTTGTCAGTTACTGAATCCCCGTGAGTCAACAGCACCTTCTCTTGAGACGAAAGGCCTTCGAATAGAGGGCACGATGGATCAATCTGAACGACCAGTACAAGACGATCAAAGCAAAGCGACCTGAACAGACACGGCTCCATCCTCCCTCACGGTGTCACCAGAAACCTGACCACCGAAGCACTTGTTCATGAGCTGAATCCAAGATAGATATTCGTCATCGAATAATAAATGTATAACAAACCTGGAAGCCATAACAAATACCAAGAACTGGGATCCCCAGTTTGAAGACCTCTGGGTCAATTTGTGGCGCGTTAGCCGCGTAGACTGAAGCAGGACCACCAGAAATTATCACTGCTCTAATGCTCCTATTTGTTTGTCTAGATCTGAACAAACCGAAGATTCTTTTTCTTGAGCAACTCCTTCGCTGTACATGTAAGAGGTAGAAGTTCACTGCAGACATTCTTCTCACGAATTCGACGGTCGATGACCTAAACAAAGCCGGTGAGAGAAACCGGTCCACTCCCATGTAATTAATGGCTCTATGAGACCAACGAACATATGGAGCCAAAGGACCACTCCAGGTCAAAGAGTGGAGACGAACGGTTAACAGTGATTGATAAGAAAGGAAGACCTTTAACTCGACCAACGATTACCTTGCCGTACTGCGCGCCACAGTCCAAAATGACGACCAACTGCGGATCCTCGAGAACTCCGTTGACGCCGTTCGTTTCCATCTCCGAGCTGAGCACACGCTGTTTCACGGCCTAAAGACGACGACTGTTAGGAGACGAGGAGTGGGGGCGGGAAGACGCGGGTTACAGTGGCGACGACGAGAAAGTGTCTGATGTGGGCGCTGATATGCGGCAAGAGGGAAATGCGAGCGAAAGCCGGACGCGAGGGCAGGGCAGAGAGGCAGGAAAGCAGCCGCCTGGCACCCTCGCGGCCGCGCTTGTTTCTCGGCGATTGCCGACTATGAAGGAAGTTGGAGATGATAAGGCGGGTCGAGGGCACAGAGACCACTCTCTATTCGGCCACTCACCCTGGGCTCCTCAGCGCTGCCGTTCACCAAAACGGGGCACTCGTCTGTGGGAATCGGACCACTCCTTTTCATCACTCGGTCTCCCTCGACCGCCTAAACTACTCTTGTGTCAAACCCGAAGAGAGTACAGGCAGATCAGACGCCTTATGATTGCGCCTGACAAAAATAAAACGAATGAGGTTCACCTCAGGGAGTTGGTCGCGGGAAGGAGAGCCACCGCCACCTCGATCGCCGCGATCTTTCTTCTTCTTACGAGCGTAGAACCGACGACCCGACTCCTTTAAAGCATATGATATGAGGAAGGTGAAAGAAAAACTTACTTGGGAACTGCTACCTGCAGTGCTCGAGTGGGCACCAATCTTGATCAAGTTCAGAACGTGAAGCGGCTGCCGTTAAGATAACCGTTCTCACAGCTGAAACAATGTCTAAGACGAAAAGTCACATCGAATGCGAAAGCGTCTGTATACAACAAAGACCATTCGAAGATGAACGAGATATGCTTACGGACTACGTTTTTCAAAAGCACAAATAAAGCTCGCGAACACTTATTTACAGACTAAATAGAAGTTCCATCGAGGAAAAAGAACTCTCTTTTTTTTTCGCTATCGCCTTACTCACTTTTCAGGGACAGAGCATGTCGCTCCCCAACAAAACCAAAGCAATCGAGAAGAAATGAGGATTAAAGCTTTGCGAAGCGGCGAGTACATAAAACGTTTTGCCGCAAAATATTTCTGTGTGGCCGAGAGAAGGCGGTCCCGACACGGCAAACCTGAAGCTACCGTAGGCGAGGAGGGCGTGAGTCTCTTCGCTTTGGTGACCTCACCGCGTTTAGCACTCGAAAGAAGCGATTTTCAGCGCCCCTCTCACCCTCACCCTCACTCAACACTCATTTCTCTCCTTTCTTGCACTCTTCTTTGTATCATTTGCCGCCGTCACGTCGTCTCCCCTTTCCAGCTGAAGTTCAAGCTTTCAGGGTGGTTACATCGTCTCGCTCTCTTTCAACTCCACAGAATCGATCAAAATGGTAGGTTTGGAGTAATTCATTGATGGAATTGTGGATGTAGAGCGAGCAACTGTTGGACTGCGCCCTCGATCTGATGCGCCGTCTGCCACCGCAACAATGCGAGAAGAACCTCGCCGACTTGATCGAGTTGGCGCCAGCTCTGAGCGAAGATCTCCTGGGCACCGTGGACCAGCCACTCAAGATCCTGAAGGACCGCGAGACCGGCAAGGACTACCTCATCTGCGACTACAACAGAGATGGCGACAGCTATCGGTACGAAGATCCACTGAAAGAGAAGAAAAGATCAGATCGCCGTGGTCGAACATCTACGATCCACCGCTGCCTGACGGGCAACTCCCTTCGGATCGACTACGGAAACTGGAGATCGAGGCGAATGCTGCCTTCGAAAGCTATCGTGATCTGTGAGTGAGAATTGAATTGTGGAAATTCTCCTTGAACAGATACTTCGAAGGAGGTGTGTCGAGCGTCTACTTCTGGGACCTCGACTACGGATTCGCTGGTGTCGTCCTCATCAAGAAGAGCGGCGACGGCTCCAAGTTCATCCAGGGCTGCTGGGACTCCATCCATGTGCTCGAGGTGGCCGAGAAGGTGAGACCTCCTCCTCTCTCTTCTTACTCAACGATGAATTTGAGAATGCGCGCCTCGCCCACTACAAATTGACAAGCACGGTGATGCTCTGGCTGCAGACGAACAAGCAATCCAGCGGCGTCATGAACCTCGGCGGCTCTCTCACCCGTCAGGCAAGTCTCCCCTTCTCTTCCTGAGAGAGTTCTCTAGATGGAGCAGGACTGCCAAGTGAACGAGCAGAACCCGCACCTCGCCAACATTGGACGTATGATCGAGGACCAAGAGTCGAAGATGCGTTCCACCCTCAACGAGATCTACTTCGGGAAGACGAAGCAGATCGTCGCCGATCTCCGTTCTCAGGAGTCGTCGGCAGACCAACGCGATCGAGAGAATCTCGTACAGGAGATTCGCTCGGCCGTGAGTGGAGGTGGCGGCAAACGCAAGGACGACATCTGAGTCTTCATTCCATGCTGAGATCTGCTAGTATTTATTCCTCCACTCGTGCGTGCTTTACTCGGAGGCTCTCCTTCTACATACCTTCCCCCTCACTCCTTCTCCCCTTCTCCTCCGAGGGAGCTGCTTTCATCGCAATGTCTCCTCAAGAGACTGCCGCAATGTGTGCTCCGTTCATTTTGCCTTCTAAACCTGTGCTGATTCTTGTGCCGCCGCTCTCCTCGCAGTTCCGGAGAACTCTTCTTCCTTCCTATGCACCTTCCTCTCATTATGCTTCGTGTTCTGTGTGTGAAGTGAGCATGCTGTATCATAGACGCTCTCCCCCTTCTTTTCCAATCTTCCAAATGTCAGTTCTATGAGATAGATAAATGACATTTATTGAGCGCTTCTCCGTGATCACAGAAAGACCGGGGCTGAGGTGGCAAGAATGTGTAGAGTACTCTTTTCTCTCTTCTCTTTCCTTTCTCAAGGAATCGACGACGCCCGCTGTCAAAGGAGACTTGTCGAACGTCGCTCTGAGCAATGAGCAATGAGGCAATTATTGGTAGAAGTGAGATTCTTCGAAGTCCATTGAGTTGGGATTATGATGGTAATTGATGTCCTGGAAGGTGGGTTGGGGGAAGGAGGGGAAGGAGGACCCCGTCAAGGGCAGCGAGTTCGTCTTGCAGAGGGGAACACCTCCACTTATGGGAAGAAGAGGCTCCTCGCCGTGGTCGATGCTTCCTCCTCGCTCAGTCGTCACGGTGAATTTATGCCGGGCACTCTCCACCGTCATTGTCACTCGCTGAGGATCCTGCAATCGGACCTTCAGAGAAGAAGAGAGAGAGACTTGCCTCGATGAAGAATTGAGGTCTCGGCTGTCCCATCACAAGGCCGCCCATGCCATTCGAGGTGCAAGGCGAGTTGGGGGGAGTCTGAAGGGAATGCGAGGAGGAGGCGCGCATTTGCTGTGGCACCGGGTCCAAGTCCATGGCTTGGGCGACGGAGATCGCCTGTCTCATTCCCGAGAACATGTCGGCGGTGAGAGTGATGTTGTAGTCGGGGTCCGTGTCCGACGCCTCCAGATTGGGCATAGACGCCGCCGTATTCAACTGCTCCGTGTGATGCGCCAAGGAACTCAGCGACGACGAGGAAGAAGCCGAGGAGTAGCTGGAAGAGAGTGAAGGACAGCCGAGAACAAACCCTCCCCCGAGGGAATGTCGCTTCGGAGATTCGTAGGAGGAGGAGGAGTCGTGCGAGGCGAGAGAAGAGATGGAGGACGAGGACTCGGAGTGTTGCATCCTCGAGCGAGGCGCCGCTGCGAGAACTTGGTCCACGGAGATGGGATGCGAGTCGGCGGGCTCTATGTCGGCGAGCACCTCGGCCAGCATCTTGTCCACGTCCTTCGCCGACCCGAAGGTTTGCGCGAATTGGAGGTTCTCGCACATGACATTGCCCAGAATCTGAGGGAAGTTGGAGGAGAGAAGAGAGAGACCATTATGGAAGGACAAAAGAGGAGAAGGTTGCCGAAACGAGATGACGCCACCTAAATCATATTCTCTCAAGAATTCTTCTACACGAAAACACAGTAAGAGGAATTGTAGAAAGTATTGAAAAGGAGAGACGGGAATGGAGAAGGAACCTCTTTGGGATGAGTCTCTCGGACGACGTGGTACAACGTCTCCTGGATGCGGTCTCGCAGATCAGCGATCGTCTCTGCCGCCTCCTGGGACAAGGCCTTCAAGTCTGAAAGAGGTGAGAGGAATTGATGAGAGAAGACACACTCACAGGGATTGAGAAGGATGATCGCCTTGAGAAGAGTCGCCTCCTCCTCCTTGAGGTTCAAGCCTCGGAAAGGGTCGACCAGATCATCAAGACAACGGTCCACCACTTTGTTCGCCAGATGACTGCATTGCCTTCATGAGGGCACGGGGAGAAGTGCTTACTAGGGCTCCTCATAGACCGTGTCCACATCTCGAGGAACATAGCCGAAGTTGCAGAGACAGAGGATGTCTCGATTCTTAGTCGCCTTCGCCGTTGCCACGCAAATGCTGAAGAGGGACAGCGGGGCGAAGCCGTGTTTCACCAAAGTCAGCTGAAGCCTGAGTGGAAGAAGAGGACGGACCTTGTCGTCGGTGCTGTGCACGTCGATGATGTCAAAGAGATGATCGACCCAGTCAATCGCCGCGAGGAGTCCCCGATGAGCGGCGGCTGGCAGTTCCACGCCTTCCACCTTTCGAAAGGATTCATAACGCATCTTCCACCTCGCATTTCCACTCTCAAAGCCAACCTCAGTTCTCTTTCCGTCGAGAAGTGAAGGATCTTCAAGAAGTTGTCGTATCGAATACTGTAGAGGATACATCTTCTTGGCGTCGAAGTTCGAGTCGCCGCTGTTCACCTGGGGAATAGCGAAGAGAAGAAGCGACTCACGACGAGTTCTACATTCATGAGTTGCATGAGAGTAGTTCTCATGTCGACGGGCAACTTGCGGGACCAATCGCCATCGACGGGCGCCTCCTCCACCTCGCCGCCTTGCAGCTTGGCGCGTCGGACGCGGCCTTGGAAATGCCGGCCCGTCGCATCTCGATCCGGTCTCACGGCTAACAAGTCAAAGAACGGAGAGAGAGCAAACCTTTGGGGTCCATTCCAACGGCGAGGCATTTCTGGAAACGACAATAACGACAGGAATTCCTCTCGTGGCGATCCACCACACAGCGTCCGAGATGGCGACACGTGTACTCGTTGGGACGTTTGAGTGTTCGTCGGAAGAAGCCTGCACACGGCTATTTCCATCTCTCTTCTTCTTCTTATCAAGGAAGCAATCATCGCGAGGAAGAGAAGAAAGGGATCTCTGTCTCTCACGTGCTTCCTTCCAATCTCTCACTAGGAACATGTCTCATGCACACGGAACATCTTCTCTCCTTCATCAACGGGGGGGGGGGGGGTCATTCACAACTCAACTAGTGAAAGGTCTTCTTGAAGAGAACTCTCAAGAGACTTACCTTTACAACCGAAGCAGGTGAGCACCTGAAAAGAAATAGTTGAAATGGACAAAGAAAGAGTTTTCTGCTTGGCCATTGTGACAATTGTGGAAGGATCAAAATGTTGTCTCGTTTCGTGTCAGGAAAAGAAGGGGACAGGACAAGAAGAGGAGAGAGAAGAAGACTTGCCCCGTAGTGCATTCTCGCCTGGCCATCGCCGCACACTCGGCAAGAGTCGACGCCGTCTGCCGAAGACTTGGTGCCTGAGGAGACTGTGGAGGGAGGAGGAACTCACGAGAGAGAGGCCGCGAGGATGCCGTGACGGGAGGGGGGTCAAGCACCTCGGAAGGCGACTGTTCCGACGACGAAGACATCGGGGGAGGGGATCGATGACACAGCAAAACACTGATGGGAGACGATCGATGATCGAAGAGAAGGAGGCGATTCAGGGGAAGGAGAAGGGGAAGGGGAAGGGAGGGAGGAGGACGGACGACCCGCCTCCACAGTCGGAGTCCTTCTCCTTCCTTCGTCTCCTCCCTCGACGACAGTCGACGGGCGCTGGTCGAGGAGACGACGTCGATCAATGGCGCGACGAACGGGTTGGCGCCGCCGGCCGGGGACTCTCCTCTCGGGGGGAAGGGACAGGCACAGGCAGAGGGGAGCAGAGCCCTGCCGACACGCGACAACGAGCAACTTTATTCACGGTCTCCTCTCTCTCCTCTCTCCTCTCTCGCGCGTCTCGGCGAGGAGGCGGCGGGAGTTCAGAGCGGCGGGCCCTCTGCAAACACTTCGAGGAGTCGCTTTGTCTCTCAGAGATAAGAAGGAGAGAACTCACTCACCCGACACACACGCAGGCGCCGCCCGCTCGTTGGACGACCAGCCACTCGGCGTGCACGAGAAGAGGTTCACGGGTTGGCCGCCGGGCGAGAAGACGAAGAGCGGAGAGCAGATCTGCACGATGCGAGTGCCCAGTGGTTGTGGGAGAGAGAGGTTTGACGGCGACGAGTAGAGATGCGAGTTGGCGAGGTTCAACTCGGGCGGAGGGCATGTGTCTGCAACCTCGACGGTCTCCTTTCCCAGGGAGAAGAGAGAGTGATGTCACTCGGAGCGAGTGGAATTTGTGAACGTCGCCCTGCCACTACCCCCAGTCTCCCCTCTCCCTTCCCATCAAGGTCGTCTCAGCACGTGAACCCGACGTGGACGAGAAGTGAGGGATCTCTGCAAGCAGCGCACCCTTTGTCTGCGTCGTCGCACTCGTCTCGACGCCAGCCGCGGGCGATGGGCGACTCGTCGCGAGCTGGTCGCCGCCTGCTCCGTCGCTCCCTTTCCCCTCGCTCCCCTTTCCCTTCGTCGACGAGGAAGACGACGAGGAGAAAGCGACGTCGAGAGGAGACGTGACGTTCGTCGAGTGGAGGTGCGGGGGTGAGGGCGACGTGAATATCTGAATCAAATCTCGGTCTTTCTCATTGAGTTTGAGTAGCAGAAGGTGTGAGAGGAGAGAGACTAGAGCCCACCTCCACACTCGCCCCCCACCACGTTCCATTGCCTGTTGACGGAGTCTCCCCTCCTTCTCCTCCAATGGAGAGAGTCTTGGCGCTGCTTGCCGTCTCGTCGTCAATCTCTGTCCAGACAGAGGTCGGCCCTGATAGGTTTAGTGCCGAGGTCGAAGAGGTAGATGAGAGAAGAAGAGAGAGCGAGATAGTCGGCGATCTGCTCGTCGAGGCTTTCGTCATTGAAGAGGAAGAAGAAGAAGAAGAAGAAGAAGAAGTGGTGGTCGTCTCTGACTCATTGCTTTCACGAGGCGACGCTGCAGACGACAGACTGCTGACCGTCGCCGAGTTGTTCGAAGGGGGCCGAGTGCTCGTGGACCCGTCGTGCTCTGCTCGGGGAGACGTCGTTTCGCCCAACGTGGACGAGGATGAGATCTCGGAGGTCTCTTCATTGTCCACTTCTGTCCTCTCAGAATAGACGGAAGGACTCTCGCCAAGAGGAGAGTTTGTGGCCGTGGATGGCGTCTTCGAGGTTACGGTAGCCGGTGCGAGTGTCCATTGATCGGTTGATGATGAGAAGAGATGTTTGGTGGGCGTCCTTGCCCCTTCTCTTGTTGACGCGAATCTGGAAGTTTCTGTCAAGGGAGACTCCTTCTCAGATGAACTTGTTGTCAAGGTTTGAGTATTGAGAGCGAGAGGAGACTCTGCCGAGACTTGGATGGCTGAGCTCGGCTCTGCGGAGATTGTCCATTGAGAAGGTTTGGAAGAGCTGAGTGAAGCGAGTGAGGGGAGACTTTCTGATGAAAGCCTCGTTGTGTCTGTTGCTTGGGAGAAAGATTCAGTCGTCTCCGTGACACTGGAAATGCTCTCGGAGGTCTCCACGGTGACTCTTTTTGTTTCTGAAGAAGTCGTCGAGATGGAGAGCGAGGCTTGGCTGGACGATTTCTCTGCCGTGGCAGTCAGAAGACTTTCTCCAGAGACAGTCTCCGACGTGAGAGAAGTGGCCGATGCAAGAGAAGTGATGGTTGATCCTTTGGAGGCTGTGAAGGGAGAAGTGGTTGATGAAGGGAGAGGGGAAGAGGAGGGGAGAGGCGCGAAGGAGGCTTCCGCTCCCGTGAATGTAGTATTTTGAGGCGATGCCCCCTTCGAAGACGCGACTGAATTCAGGCGCAGCGATGCGCAAAGGTCTCGGACAAACCTTCGAAGGCCGTCACTGCACTCGTTGCCTCGTCGCCTGCTTCAGTCGCCTAAAGGAGCTGAATGTGTTTTGACTGGTGCTCAACCTGAGAGCCGGCTCTGCTCGACGACGACGTTGCCAGATTTTCGGTGGTTGAAGCCGGCAATTGAGCGGAGGATGAGCCCGCGCTCGCGCCTCTCCACGGAGTCTCCGAAATGCTAAACATCTCGAGAAGACGTCATTCTCTCTTTCTCCCTTTGTCATCATGAAGAGAGTCCGAATAGAGAGATGAAGAAGCATCCTCACCTAGAACTACTTGATGTCTCCTCGTGGGGAAGGGTCTTTGAAGAAGAGCTCGAGAGAGGCACGGAAGGGAGCGTCTGGAGAGACTCCTTTGCCGTGTCCACACTCGTCGTTGTATCCGTCGTCGGAAGAGACGTCTTGGTTGTGGCAAGAGGGAAGATTCCGGGGAATCCAAACTTGCTCGTGGTGGTCGTCTTCTTTTTCGTTATTTTTGTTGCTGCATCCGTGGATGAGTCGACAGATGTGTCGACTGTTGTGAGATTGGACAACTCGGGTGTGGATGTAGAACTAGCTGAGACAAT
This sequence comes from Poikilolaimus oxycercus, assembly GCA_034700245.1. NCBI lineage: Eukaryota > Metazoa > Nematoda > Chromadorea > Rhabditida > Rhabditidae > Poikilolaimus > Poikilolaimus oxycercus. Next base: position 7,920 of record JAQIXL010000521.1, on the reverse strand, counting down.
GATTGTGAGAAGAAGCAGAAGGAGGAAAGGCAAGGGGGTCGCCATCACGGAACACACTGGTGACTGCTCTGTGCCTCCAAGGAGATGAACGAAATTTATCGCCGGGTCCTAGCAACCCGAGAGGAGAAGGAAGAATGAAGGGAGTGAGGATAAAGCACTGTGTGGAGCGAACTTCTTCTTATGTACAAACAAGCAAGGGACGAAATGATCTCAAAGGAAGGCTTGCGCCATCTGCACGACGGGCACTCGCTCGACCACTTTGATTCGACTGAGAAAGCAGGAGAGAGGCGAGAAGTAGCAGTTCCTCTCGTATTTGAGATGCTTGTGGAGGGGACCGCAGTCGATCCAGTTGCCCGTCGAGTCGCGGATACGGTGGCCCTCCACGTGGACTGCCGAGTCCCTGCAACACGAATCTTGTCAATCTGACATGAGAATGAAAGGGCTTGGAATGAAGATGCGATCCCAATCATCTTCAAGACTCTCTATAGAAGGAGCTTACCGTATATGATGTCGATGGAGGCATCGGGCAATGTGATTGTAACTCTCTGTCCTCTCGAGACCGATAAGAGAGGTGCTCTGGGGTCGAGCAGCAACGAGGCCGAGGAAGGAGAGGAGGGAGAGGACGAGGAGGGACACCTCCATGGGAAGAAGGGATATTCTCGGGAGAAGGACGCCGTCACAATCACTTGCAAGTCAATGAGAGATGGGACGGAAGAAGGAGGCACGTCTTAGAAGGGAGAAGGCGGCGAGGGCAACTGAGGGAAGGCGACTGTGGAGGGCGAGGGACGAGGGGCGGGTCGCGTCTTCGAGTCGCGCGACGTCACACCGCCGCTTCGTGTTTTCTTCGCGTTTCAAAATGAAAAGGGCTCTGGGAGGAGGGATGACGCGGCGATAGAGAATGGACCGAGAGAAAGTTTATCTCTGTGGCTGGTGGGGCAAGGCTCGACCCGTCTCGAGGGAGGAGGACGTTCAGACGGAAGACGGCACCTCGAGTCGAAGTTTGGAGACGAAACAGTTGAGAGGAGAGAAGAAGCACTGCTTGCTGCAAGCGGTCCTCCTTCCACTCTCACTCACTTGTACTTCTCTTCTTGTTCCGAGAGGAAGGCGGAGCAGTCGATCTCATTGCCCTCCTCGTCGAAGAGTCGTGCCCGAGTGCCCGTTGTCGACGCGTACATTCGCTTATTCCTGCAGACGTCGTCATTCGACGTTTCGAGGTTCACGGCCACACGCAAACTTTACAATTTCACGCATGGCGGCCCTCATCTCGAAGACGTCACAAGTCATGGTCTAGTTAGAAAAGACTCGGAACTCACAGGGAACGATGAGCCTTGAAGCAGTTGACGACGGCGTCGACAGTGAGTTGTCTCTGTCTGCCAATGGAGGTGGAGGAGAAGCCCCAAGGAAGGGCGTGAGCAAGAGAAGCGACGAGCGAGAGTAAAAGAAGGAGCCACCAGCCTGTCTCGGTCCGCATCTGAAGCGTGCCGACTCGTATCACGAATGAATTGAAGCGACACGACGAGACTCATTTCCTGAGGGGAGGGGCCACCTGGCACCTGCCGGCCCTCTCGCCTTCTCCGAGTAGTACGGCAGAGGAGGGAGGAGAAGCGGGAGAAGGGCGAGAATGCTAATAGCGCTCTCTTCGAGTCGTGGGAGTCTTTATGGCCAATTGTTCTCGAATTCTACTCAAGGAGCGTTGGAAGCGGATGTGTTTGCTGTGTGGATTCTTGAAACAGGAGAGACGTTTATGTGCGAGGAGCGCCTGCAAAGAGCACAAACAAGGCCCAATCACGGCTCATCCAATTCCGGAAGCCCGAAACAAGAACATACGTCAACTCTTCCCGTCGCCCTTTGGTTAGCAAAGAAAACAAACGTGAGGCACAGAAGGAATACACAGGAGGAAAGGACGGAAATTGCTCACTCGCAGGGGGTCATCAACGAGAGGCTCAAGTGAGGGTGAGTCCACTGACGAGTTGCTGGTCGAGGTCCACACGCAAAGCGAGAGCGCGTCGGAAGTCCGTAGCCGAGACGCCTCCTCGACCGCCGGCTAGCTGCGAGAAGAGTTCGCGCGACTCTTCCACACTCTCGACGTTCAAAACGGCAACCAACTGAAAGAGCAATTGTCTCTTCAAATGTATTTTTCTTCTTCAACATCTACGAAAAACTCTACCACGTGCACTCAATAGATTCCCTCTAAGCCTGATGGCTGGAAACTTTTCGCTACTTGAGAGCTCTCTAAGAGGCTTCCGGGGATACCATTTAAAAGCAAAACATGCTGAGAAACACCATCGTGGGCACTAAGCCCACGCTCAGGATGCTGAGAGCTTACAACTGTCGCTTCTCTATAATTCTGATCAAACAAAATGCTTCTCCACAATTACGAGGGAGTGGAAACGTGTAATAGCAAGTCTATCTCTCGTGACTTACGAACACGTGTTAACACTAGGAGCTGTATTTTGAATCGGGCACAATATGAAGAAATGGTTAACCTGAGCTAGCTTTGCACACTTCTCTCTAGCTGTCCATCCGGCAATCAAGCTCAAATACGACATGAGTTCCCTAGAGAAAGATCCACATTCTTATCCGTCTATCAGACCCACCTCAGCTCCTTATCTAGTTGAAGTGCACCAAGTCTGTTGAAAGCGCATTTATAAATGGCGCGCGACCACTGCTCCGACACTTCGAGACATACGGATGAGAGGAGCTCCTGAGATCCGATTTGTGCTAAGTTTTGCTAGTCTACCTGATAATTGTCCTTGTGCAAGATGGGCTCCAAGCCAGCAAGAACGCGATCGATGTTAGCATTGAGGTCGGAGACGAAGCGATCCACGACTTCGTATTCCGAAAGCTCTTCCTCTGTCAGTTCGTGGTTCAGTGACGAATACTGCTCGAAACTGAAATTCAAAGTAAGCATCTTCATGTGGTGTCACATACACATCTTCGGGTTCAACTATAATTAACTGAGCTCAGCACACCCACATCGAATGCCCAAAGAGCCTCCCTCTGAATAGGTCGCTCATTATGGCTTGATAATGCATTCGCCCCTGAGGCTTCAATGGAATGACAAGTAGTTCGATCCAGAGATCGCCTCACAAAGAGCATCAAATTAGCAGAATTGAGAGTTTTGAACGTGCTGGTCTGTGGCATCTGAGCCAGCGTCTTTTGTGGCAATTATGAATGAAGTGCATGACAAGCGAAGGAGCAATGTAATGAAACCGAATCGCTTACCAAGTCTTAAGGCGAGGCTTTACGGCTGCAACGCAGAGCGCATGCATGCCGTGGATGGATGCCATGTCGAAGCGGCGAGCGACGTCGTCGAACTGGGACAATGCTTGCTCGAGCTTCGCCTTCTCCACACCACTTTGCTGAAACACATCTTAATGAAAAAAAACGACTTCGTACATTCACGAGCTGCTTCTCGCATTCCCCTCCAAGACTCTTGGCTAGAGCTCGAGTAGTTTCCACAGAAGCTTGCAAATCATTCAGAGCCGTCACAAAGGTCGCACGCTGCTGCTCTGTGCTTACAGCACTGAAACCAAAGTAAAGACGCGAAAATACTTACTCTTTCCCACCACCGAGTACTGTCTGCGCGGTCTGCAAGGCTTCAGCGGCGAAACCTGCAGCCGGATATCCGGTCTGAATAGCATTCTGCAGGTAGGCCAGAAGTTGCGTCTCGAGCAAAGCGCAGCCGTGGTTAATCGTGGCGCAAACACAGTCAACTGATGATGACGACAGCGCTCGTCGAACGCATTTCCGCACCAAGAAAAAGACATCGTCGACGACGGAACTAGACAATGCCACAGACATTCAATTCTCACCTGACAAGAGCATTCGATTCTTTTGTATCCATTTCGAAAGCCTTCTCCAACGTCTGTCGCATGTAGAAATGTTCCATGAGCACGTATTTTCCCAAAAGCTCCTAAGAAAAGCATCTGGAATGGACTATTTACGCACCTGCATTCGCTTGCCGAGACGTGAATGATTGAGCAACTGGTCGAGTTTTCTAGCGCGCTCTTCATGACGACGTTTCTGCTCCTCTTTCGCCTTCTTGATTGTTTCCTCGTCAAGATCGGAAAATTCAAGTTTCTGAAACAGCTGTAGTTTTTAAAGATGATACCTCTGAAGCAGCAATTCGCTCCGCTGCTGCCTCGCCCACTCGCCTTTTCAAGAACCTCCAGTATTTCTCGGCATGCGTGTGCATCATAGTAATCTCCGAAAGGAGAACATCGAGCTCAAGAGTATCGGGACTCTCTAAATCGTTCCAACTTAAAGCGTTCCACGCACCAGCATTCTTCTCTCTGTCATGATGCGAAGACAAAGACTGCACAAGACGGAACTTCTCATCGAACTTTCTCCGCTTCACAAAAGCGTCCAATACAATTTCCGTCACTTTATCGCACTCGTTCTAAATCACAGTGTATTTCACCATAAAAGATCCGGACCTGCAGAGTCTGAATAAAGGTGAGCAGATGATCAGGTCCATACGCGTTCTCAATTAGTGGTTGACTGCCTTCGATCTTCTGTGCCATCGCCTCGAAGAATAGAAATAGCGTATCTGCGTATAGGACACTCAAGCGTTTCTCATCAGTTCCGCCCGCTTTCATCACCTAAGTCGCATAAGAAATCGGCCACAATCCACACCTTGACGTGGTCATCGCCAATCTTCGCGATTTCCTTGCAGAGGAATTTTCCATAGCGTAGCAACCCACTCTCATGTTCGTTTATCAACGGGAACAATTTGATGAAACTGCAAATGCGTTTAAAAAAAAAAGTTACCGTTGCATGCTGGCCAAATCACCAGATTCAACAGCGTCGTCCAGCTTCCTTTCGAAAATGCCTTTGAGGGTTGTAGCTGCACGACGGAGAACTTCGTAGCTGTGCTTCACCGATTCACTCTGCTCTTCTGACGGCGATGCGTAAGAGACTAAACAAACGAACCTTTACTTCCACTGTCTCCAGCATGAAACACCGCCTTATCGAGAGCCGAAAAGCGATGAACGTGCTGTGCTGCGGCCTCCCAGTCCTCAATGGAATTGTCTAAGAAGACCGTATGATCTAAGAAACCTCAATGCGCAAGGCTTCTTCAACCCCCTCGCCGCAAACTCTCAAATCCCGAAGATCACCAGCCAACTGAAGGCACTCCACAACGCGGCTCTTGGCGACGTCCAGTGCCGATACCTACACAGCTTGTTGCCCGAGTAGATAAGACTTGCCTTGCTGGAGATATTGTCGGCCAACTTGGAAATCGAGGCAAGCGAGTGAGCAAGTGCCTTGGCTTCGCCTTCAACGACTAGCATTCGATTGTTGAGCCTCGAAACGGCAAGTCCAAATGTGCGCGATGTCTCAGAGGCTCCTATAAAACTATATAATTTTTTTTTTTGAAAAGAGAACAACCTGCATTCGCCTCGTGGAGAATATCCTCAACATCTTTCTCGAGCTTTTCCTCTTCTCGTCTCTTCACATCCAATTGCTCGCGCAGTGAATGAATTATTTCCGCGAACTCTCCACCACTAGCATTCTTCTGTGCACCTCGAGGTCGTCCCTTCGCAATAAATTTCGGCGGTCTCTGAGAAAATGGTTAAAACCATTGAAACGTGGATCACCTTGAAGACGAAATCGCCGTCGTCGTTCTGCAGTGATGACGGCATTGAAGTTGACTTTCAGTGAGAAAAGAACCTGAATAAAAAAACTTTTCGGAGAGTAATGCCCACATACACAAACATCAACAGGATGAGAAAAACGTTCCACAATGCTATGAACACGCGGAAATACTGCAAGGAGAGCAAGAACTGGCGAATTCGATCGCCTGCTGAGGACGCTTCCGCTTCAACAAAGTGAGAGCTTGAATCCGATTTCAATCTGAAATGTTATCTACCGTAGTCGTATAAAAAAATGGTCGTACAGTCTAAAGTTGAGAACAGCAAGAGCGTTGACAACAAGTGTTGCTGAAATAACTAGCTCCGAGAGCATAGCGAAGCCACTTAGGCTTCTTTTCAATCGTCAAAACTTCCCACTCTGAAAGAAGAAATGATTCAAACAATGCAATTCTTGAAAGAACAAGCGAAAGAATTTTCTTTCACAAAAGTTTCACAGCAGACAAAGTGACCCATCCACGTCTTACATGATTTGCGTGCGGCGAACTGGTATTTGTTGAGGCTTCATCATAGATACACTTTGCGGGTATGTTTGCAAGCAAATAAAGAAAAGTCCTTTTTTATTCTGACAATAAATAGAATAAATATAGCAAAGACGGTACAATAGATTGCAATCCAAGGACCTGCGTCTTCTTTCAGACTTCGACATTACAAGAGGCACAGAGCAAGGAAGTAGCAACCACAGAAGAGGTGATTTGCAAGTGCTCACGGATGAAGGCAGTTCACAAAGCATCACCTCGAATAGAACCTTTAAAATTGGAGCTGGCAATAGCGAAGAAAACAAGATGGATAAAAGTGTAAAGCACATTAATTCACAGAGTAGAAAAGGCATTCTCTGGTGGGCTATCACTGCAGCTCCACATAGTTGGCAGGAAAGAGTCCGAATTGTCCCTTGCACCGTCCACGCCACCAGCCAGCATCGACCTGTTCGATTTCGGTAATGATGTCATCTGGTTCGAAGCTGATCTCGTCGTCATCCTGCTTCTGATAGTCGAAAATAGCAATCGCTCTAAGTCCCGCATTTGCCATAGGGTGAGAAGGACCACGAAGAGGATCGGGTACGCGCTCAATTTCCTAGAAGAACGAAAGTGTAAAGAAAAGTGATCCAGAAAACCTCCGCTGGTGGCAATTCGTATCGGTCCGATAGTTCCGAGGGCGCTTGCGACTTCACCGCAGATCCAGAGCTGAGAGGAGGGGCAGTCTCACCGGGAACGAAGTCATACTGCGGAACCGTCTTCGGAATCTAAAACATCCAAGATCTACATAAACTGTATAGCTCACTATGGCTGCTTTTCCAGCATCTTCTTCCCAATCCTTATCATTGTCGACTTCATCATCACTCGAAGGGGCACGCTTCAATACTCCCTTCAACGGATTAGGCGCTCCGGAAGATGCTCCGAAAGGAGTTGGCACTGCTGCCGCGGTCACGAAGGGAGTTGCAATAGGTGCGGCTTGAACCTCTTGCACAAGAGGCTGTTCCTGAAAGAAATGTTGTAGACTGAAGTTATGCTACCCTCGGAGGTGATGCTTTAGGCGGGGCAGGCGCCATTCCGGGCATGATGGCGACAGCCCCAGCTGGACGGTGTGCTGAACGACGCTCTGTTCCATCCTTGTAGGCTTCTTCGTGCAAGCGAATCTCAGCCGCTATCTCTTCGGGATCACGCTAAAACATATAGAAGAACAGCATTCATACTTGAGCCTCAACCGATTCCCGCTTCTTCCATTCTTCATCGATACGCCTTTGACGTTCTTCTTCCGCCTTCCTTTGAGCTTCACGAAGTTCCTCATCCTCACGTCGACGACGTTCGCGCGCTTCGGCGACAGGATCGTTCTAAATAAATGAGTGGCTAGAAGCCTTTATTTATCTTACCGAGGTGACAGATATCTGCTCAAATCTCGCTTTCAAACTGGCTGCTCGACCTGCCTCGGTTGCCACAGGCTTCTCAGCTTTCTCGTAGACCTTTGGCTCTGGAGGAGGAATCGACCCAGCGTTTGATGGTAGTTCTGTACGACTAATTGAACGACAAAACAGTTTGATGCCTTTGGAATGGATCTGACTCTCGTGCTTGGCGAGTTCCACCTTCTCGTCCCATCCGTGCGCTAGCTTGTCCTTTCGGTCTGTTTGCACACCGAACCGTCCACCATAGCCAGTCGCAGCATCTGAATTTGTAAATATCGAGAACCAAATCATTTTTCGCAGATTGCGAGCATCTTTCTAGAAATTGTTAGTCATGTTCCCGATGAGGATCATGCAGATCTGGAGCGGTTC
>JAQIXL010000520.1:0-29762 GCA_034700245.1 Poikilolaimus oxycercus | reverse complement strand
CATTTCAATCGTTTCGTTCTGAGAGAGGAGTTGATGAACAGCGCAACGCCTCCTCCATTTGTTCCGTTCTTTTGACGATCTGCCCTGTGAAGATGGTAGCCGGGGATCAGCAGCTCTTTGTTGTTGATGGTCTTGTCGAGTTTGGTTTCTTGTAGGGCAATGATGTGCGGCTCATGCAGGGGGACAGCCACTTGGAGAGCGTTTAGCTTTCCTCGCAGACTGTTGATGTTGGCGCTCAAGATCTTCAAGCGGCGCGACTTTGGGTTTGCGTTTTCACTGCGAGTTTGAGTCTCCTGAATGTAGACGTCTCGCAGGTTGGGATGTTGGCGATGCGCCTCGCGAAGAACGCAATGGCTGCATTCCCAGTTGCCGTTGGTGTCTTTGCCGCATTTTTTGTGAGCCCTGTTCCCGCATTTGCATTTCAGCAAGTTGCTGCCGAGAGAGTCGCAGACATGGCAGTGAGCCCAGTATGAGAGATTATTTGCATTGTGTTGTCTTTGCGTGCTTTTGTGAGCGTCATTTGCATTCTTGTGAGACGCGTGCCGCAGAAGAGAGTGACTGTCTTCGTCTCGTCTAAAGGAGTGAGAAGAGAGAGAGAGAACAGATTGAATCGATTGAGGGGTGGATGAGGTTCCAGCCGGATACGGCGGTGACTTCATGGCTTCCACATGGCCTCGGCCGGCCAGACCCGCTATGTGAGCCGAAGCCCGAGCAACGGGGTCCGTTCCGTTCCGAGTTCCAAGTGGAGAGCGCATGCGCACACACGACCGCTCGCGGTGGACACTCAAGCCGAAAAAAGTTGTTGACCGGCGTCTTGTGTCTGGGCTGCCTGTGCTCAGTCACACTTGCACAAATGCGGATAAATGTTGAAACAACAAAGAAGCTTTCATGCGTTGCCTTGTTATTACGCTACAGCGTGAAGCAAAACAGTTGGCGCCAATCCGCGAAGCGCAGTGGCGCTATTTCGTTTCGTTCCATTTCCGTTTCAATCTTTTATTTCTCTTCAGACTCAACATTTGAACTCTTTGTAAGGCTCTTCGAGCTTTTTCGAAGATTTATAGGACGCAGCATCACCGGCAATCTCGCGGGCCACGTTTGGTCCAGTCGAACTTTTACTTTCTGCAAAGAAAAATCTTCAATGACCTCCTTGAACTCCTGCAACTTGCCATTCCCAAGGCCAACAACAAAGACGCTATTACCTACTTGAACGAAGTTCTTTCACCGCCTAAATTCTTTTCTCTTTTTTTGCAAGAAAAGCAAGCCTTTGAGAGATTGCTTTTCTAGCCGTCTGGTGTTTCCAAAGAGCCATCAGTGAATAGCTTTCATTTTCATATTAGTCGCAGTCGCACTCACCACCTCGATTTCAATATTTCTGGTCAGAGCGACGCCCCAGTCACCCGCACCCCACTTCTCGTAGACATTGATAAGCTTTTTCAGCGGAATCCCACTTTTCGCTCGCTCGCCAGTTACCCAAGTGGCGAGGTGCTCGCTCATGGCTGCCTAAAGGAGGAAGATCAAAAGCTTTTCAAAGGTTGAACCTTGAGAAAACGATTCTTCGCATCACGGTTTGCGGTTGGAAAGTGAAGCTTGTCGCCGAGGAGCGAGACATCAAGCGAGGGGTTCTTGTCTGGCAGACGCTCCGAGACCATGATGAACCGAAGAAAGAGTCGAGTAAGAGAATCTAGATGTGAGCAAGAGGACACCAAGGAGAAGAGAGAGACCGACCAGCGCTTTCTCCCCACGACACCACCCACTATCACCACTGACAATGAGAAGTCACACCGAGCAGAAACAATCCGTCGTCCTGCACCGCGCCCGCCGCAAAAGAGAGGAGTCCAAGTCAATAGTGAACTCTGGTCCGACTTCCTTCTTTTATCAAAAAAGAGGTGCATCGTCTAGTAAGTGAGAAGTATTTATTGATTGGGAACACATCCTTATCATGATGAACTCGACAAAAGGTCGATCACTAGCGCTCGATGATCTAAAGCTTGCGTTGGAAGGGGGTGGAATATTTTGCTCGAACCGCCCACTTGACGTCCTGCTGGTGAAGAGTGCGGAGGAGTTTCTGGTGCTCGGCGGGCGGACGAAGACGCATCACCTGGTTGTGGATGCGCTGCGCAACGTAAGTCTCTTCCACGAATTCACGTCCTGTTTTGCAATTACAAAAGCCGCCGCAAAAAACACCGGGCTTTTCGTCGAAGTTGTTGTAGACACCGAGGTTCTTCTCTGTTTCTGAGTAGATGCAGGCCGTCACGTGACCGTTTGTGATTCGCTCGGAGAGTACCTAAAATACTTTTTTTCCGAATTTTATCATTTTTCAAAAAAAAACCTTGAGATTGTAGCCGCGTATAATACGTTGCAAGACGTTCAGCTTTCTGAGAGTGTTCCAGACGTAGAACTTGCCGATGAGGAGAACAAGGATGATGGCGCGTATGAGAAACGCCAGCAGCCAAGAGGATGGGTAATCTGAAGTTTGAGGTTACGGTAGAATGTCACGGTACCGTTTCTGAGAGTGATGGTGATACCGACGATTGCCTGAAATGCTTGAAAGTTTGCTGGCTTTAGAAAGGGACTCACGATCAGGATCGCGGAGATAATGCCGTAGAGGTCGCGGCCGAGGAAGATGAAGCCCCACATCTTGACCACCGGTGTCGGAGGAAAGCAACGAAATGATGAAATAGTCAAATTTTGTAAGATTCAAATCGTTGAAAGCATTTTGAACGAAGAAGCCAATTTTCATCTTGGAAATCTACGTGGCTGAAGATATGATGAAGACTCGTTGCCGTCGTTCTATTGCTTACAAGCGCCCAGAGTAGTAGTCCGTGACTTTTCAGTTAGTTCGATATTTTCGTTTAAGGTGAGATGGGCTACTTATTTAGCTGCTTTATTTTCAGAGTCAACACTGAAACTCTTTGAGGAGCTCCTCGAGATGCTTCAATGGCTTGTAGGCGTTAGCTTCACCAGCTATCTTGCGAGCAGAGTTAGAACCAGACGATCGTTTGCTTTCTGCAAAGTCTTCTGTGGTCTCCACGAATCTAAAGAACTTGCCATCGCCAACGTCAACGACAAAGACGCTGCTGCTTGAACGAAGTTCTTTCACCGCCTAAAAGCCGCTGCCTATATTAGGCTTGAAAGGCGTACCTTTGAGAGGCTGCTTGTATCGCCGTCCGATGCTTTCAAAGGACCGTCTGTGAAGAGCATCGTGATGGTCTTGACGCCTTTGGTATTCCCACGCCAGCCGAAATCGCTGAGGAGCACCTGAAACACAAATAATCTTGGTTTGAAAACATTCTCCCGCAAGAATCAACATCTTACATTTTCTTTCACATCTGCGACAGCAGCGGCTAAATCTCGATAGTTTGTAGCAGGCCGGATTTCCTGAATTTTGCTCAAAATAGTGGCTCGATTGTCCTCAAAGAAGTTGAAGACGGTCTGCGGCTGTCCTTTGTTGGAGAATGTCTCAAGTGCAATGCGGATATCCTGAATATTATTGCCAAAATGATTGTCGTATTCAACAAACCTTGTCTCCTTGACCAATTTGCAGGCGATTGACAAATGCAGCCGCTTCACGCGTGAATTTCTAAGCGAAAATATTTCGAGGAAGGATTGCCCACAATGTAGGTGCTGTTCGAAATTTCCTTCGAATTATCGAAAACGAGAACCAGATCAATTGCATGTTGGCATCCTAAATGCGAAATATTAACTCTGGCAAAATTGTCTACCACTCAGTGCAAGGTGATTGTCGGCAGTGATCACGGAAGATTTTCCAAATATAATATGTTCAATTTGACTTTCTTACCGTCAGGCACATCGATGATCCCATATAGTGACGCTTACAATTAGACATAGAATAAACATTACTGCGAGAACGCCTACGACATAATTGACGGAAAGTCGGTTCCAAGGCGCCAAAGTTGTCCACCAAGAATAGCCGATCGGTGCGGTTGCCGACAATTGAATAAAGGAAATTATAGTTTACGTCGTCTGAAAGCCAGTAATCCTTTCACGATTTTCGTAAATGTTTTAAAACACAGCGAGAGAGATTTGAAAGGTTGCAAAATCTTGCATTTGCTGCTATTCAAGCACGTTTGGTAAAGAAAACGTAAAGAAATGCTCACGACCGACGGCAAACATGTACAGATCGGAAACCTCTAATAATTCCTTTGCGAACTGCAAACTTGAGATTATGAGCGAAGAAACGTTTTCCGACCTCAAGAGACCGCGCATACCGTTCGGCTGGTCGGCCATCGCTAAAGACCCACGTCATCGATTTCACGCCATTCTTATTTTCGCGCCACTCTCTGCGCTTTAAGAACACCTTAAAAATGCGACTTCGTAGAAAGGACAATGCACTTTCCACGAACATTAGTACGAGCCATGGAGAGGGCGTTGCCGATATGAGTACCAACACCAAGGCGTAGCGGTGTCCGAAGACGATTGACGATATCCGTACGATCTTTGAAGTGGAAGCCTTTGTGTGCCGCTTCCGAGAAAGTGATAAGAGCGATTTGTGTTTCCTAGGTAAAGTTTTTCTTCTGTTTTCTTGTACAACGCCAATTACGGACAACTTATCAGTTTCTAGAGAGAAAAAATTAATATGAGCGTCACGTGGTAAGAGAAGATAATTCGAAATACATGCCACAAATTCCAAAAATCCCGAAAACAATCTTATAGCCACGTACATCGGAGCCGTTTCCAAGTCGAAGTTTGCCGACGAAATCTGCTACTGCATTGGTGTAAACCTGGACAATTTGAGAGACAATCGCTAAACACAACCACGTAATCGTTATGCTTGATGCTTTGCGAAACATCGTAGATGAGAAGCAGATCCCAAGGTTTGCGGCAGTCCTCTAAAAGTTTAAAGGGGAGTTTTAAACTCGAACATCTATTTCGTACGTTTTTGTGCTCGGACGGCAGAAAAAAGCAGGACAAGGATATAGAAAATGGACATGCTATCCGCTTGTGCCGCTAAATTTCAATGCGTGCATTAAGAGATGTTGGAATATGGACTATGAAGTAGCATTGCCTGCTTGCTAGTCCATTATCTATCGCGCATTCCGTCAAACGGGATTGTCTGACGAGTTGCTCGAAAATCCCGGCTATTGTACAAACGACGCTCGTTCGCTCGCAAAGGCGCGGCGAGAAACGAGCGCGCGGTCAATGTGACTAACACGCTGGCTAAAGGTCGGCACAAGGAATTTGGTTCTCTCGGGCTTTTCAAAGCAACATGAGTCGTCACCGTCGGTTTCTGGTCAGACGGCGATTCCTCCAGCTGTCGGGCGGTCGTCATGCTCGTACAGCCGCTTTTCGCTTCGCTGATTCTTATGGTGAGATTTGACGCTTGGTTCTGCTAACTTGAATCGATTTGGTAGCTTCTTGTCGAACAAGCGCCGACTGCCAACTCCTCGACGAGCTGTGAGAAGCAGCTGGAAGACGATCCGAGGCTCGTATTCGCTCTTTCCGAGTATGGTTTATTTGTAACACCCTTTCTACGCGAATACAGGACTGAGAACTGCGACGATTTCGAGCTGAAAATCCTCGACTTCTCCGATCCATTCATCCGCTTGCCAAAGCTCACTGTTTGTTATCAGAGAGTTAGATGAAGCTAGTTCAGAATAGATCGGTGTTGATCCAATATGGACACTGTTTGTGCCATCTCGTCTCCTCAACCACCGACCGTCAAGGTCTCATTCTCAACGGATCAATCACGCGAATCGACACGTGAGTCCTCGGATTGGCTTGATACTATTCGGCTTTTTAAGTGTGGAAAGTAAAATCTAAATATTTAATAAAATGTTTAGAGAAATGACGAAGTACGGCCTTGCAAGATGTGTAAATACTTCTTCGCCTTGTGTTTCGAATGCGGAGGTGGCTACTGACAGCCTCGTCGACCTTCTCATGTAAGCTTTAGCATCTTTAACATCGTCGAATGTAGTGAGTCGGATACGAACTGCTCAGAACGACAGTGGACACTGCATTTAAACGAAGGATATGAAGCCAGTGTTTCGGTTTGCGTTAACAGCAATTCTTACACACTTGCATTAAGGGTATCACGGCGATTCGCGTCCACGAGGGGATTCTCTGCAACCTTCAGCGTGGGGAAGAGAGTTGGTCCCTCTCCGCTGGCGTCTTCAACATCCTTCCTAACGAGTTTGTTGACGTTACGCTGTTGAAGTGCGAATTTTGTCTAGGCATCATCTAAAAGTGAAGTGCATTCCACACATCTTCCCACCGACACCTAGCACTCTCAAGCCAACTCTGCCAAGCGCAGACGGGCAAGAACCTCCCACGCCGGTCACAAACTCATCTTCTGTCAACACTGGAGAGTCACAGACGAACTCGAACGCGTCGGCAAAGGTGAAAACCATTTGTTCTTTCGCGAAGTCTCGTCTAGATGGAAGAGGAGGCTCCCGGAGAAGCGCAGGAAGCACCGTTCATTCAAGCGCCAACCCATGGAGCCCCCACAGCACCGCCTCAACAGACAGTCCTCTCGGGCTTTTCAACATTGGAGCGCATCAACATCGCAGGATCTCCGCCGGCGGCTCACCAACAAGAAGTCCCGCTGACCCCCTGCTTTGTAGTGGCTTTGGGCCAATTTCACGTCTGCCCAGCAGGCGTCATTTTCCAGTGCGGAAATCCGATGAGGGTATTTGTGCCTTTTTGTGGTTATGTCCCACATGTAATCCTGTCTTGCTTTCCTCTTGAAATTTGCCCTTCGTGCGGCAGGACCATTCTCGGCGCGACTTCATCGAGATTGGTCCAGTGCCAGCTCGTGACGTGGGTTCTCGACTATCCGCACATTCATTCTCATCGTTGTGGATAAATCGTTTGTAATAACTTGATAAATATGTCACGTGGGGATTGAGGTTCAAATGACTCTCGCCTTAGAAAGTCACGGCATTGAAATGGATCGGTCGCGGTGCTCTCGTCAGTACGGGCGCCGGCTGGCAAATGACCTTGTATTGGTCGACTCCTGTCCTTCACAGGCACACCGCGGCCTCCCTTGCACACCATTTGTTTGTCGCCCACTTCGCCTATTTCACCGCTGAATTTTGCGCGCGCTCACTGCAACGCTTTGAAACTTGCTTTTATTTGCTCACAGTCGGGCAATTTAAGGTAAACAAACCAGAACAATGTTTCTTCGTCTGGTCTTCTACGCCATCGTCGGGTTGTTCATCGCTTTCGTCTTCAATGTCCTTTACATACTCGACATAAACAAGCGGGTCTTCTCGCATCGGCCTGGCGCTTGTCGTTACGTCGATGGAATACGTAAGTATTTGGACGTTTCAACATGGCAGTTATGATCGTTTTATAGAAGACGGCGCTGAAGACCTAGACATTGTTCATTCCCAAGGATATGCATTTGTGTCTTCTGGAATCTTCTACATGAAACAGCGTCCTGGCGTCAAAGGTTGGGTTCTATTTGCCATTAAAAACCATCTCAGGAGCCATTTTCCTCTACGACTTCAAACAACCCACCGGCAAACACGAAGCCAAGAAGCTCAAGATTGCTGGGAACATTGACCAAGTTGATTTTTTTTCTTTATTTTCCATTTTCTAGTCCAAATTCTTTCCCCATGGAATCAGCACGCTTGTTGATGGCGAAAAGGCGCGGCTCTTCGTCATTAATCATTCGCCGCCCGACTGGACGCACTCCATTGAGGTCGGCGCTCATCATCAAACTTCTCTCGCCTTTTTTCATCTTCTTTAAACCATAACATTTTCAGATTTTCGATTACGACGAAAAATCTCAGACTCTGAATCATAAGAAGACGGTGCGAGATGAGAACTTTGTGCGGTAAGAATCTTCTGCTTCATGAAGAGTTGGATGGCTTGGACAAAAATTTACAAGTCTTTATTCCCAGGGATCAAGGCGGTACGTCTGCTGGGCACGGGGAAGACGAGCTTGGTCCCATTTGACTTGGAGAACTCTATCAAAATCGACCAAAATGTAATTTCAGGCCTAACGATGTCACCGCTGTCGGTCCCGAATCCTTTATCCTAACGAACGATGGAACCTCACAGACACCCCACTGGAATGCTCTTGAAACCTTTACGCTGTTCCGTGGTGGAAGCGTCGTTTACTACGACGGAAAGGTTCGTTTTCCCCTTTTGAAAGAGTTTTTTCTTATCAGAAGTCGCACGTTCTCCTCAAGACCCAACTCGGCCCTAATGGAATCATCGTCAATCGTAAAAAGACTCACCTTTTTGTTGCTTCGTTCCTCGGCGAGAGCATCAGCGTCTACAAACTCGCCAAGGTCCTATTTCTTCGACTTTGACAACTTTTTCAGGACTTTAAAAGCGTGGAATTCGTGAACAAAGTTGATCTCTACACTGGTCCCGACAATCTCAATGAAGACGAGAACGGTACAACGCCGAATTGAAAGTTTTATCGCTTCCAGGCTCGGTGTGGGTCGGTTGCTGGCCTCACTTTGGTCAAGGCATCAAGTATATCGAGGGAATTGCAGGAGCCGTGTCACCAGCGCAGGTAGGTTTTTGTCTTTAGCTCAAACTTAAATCGGCTTCAACCATTTGCTATCGCAAAGAGAGCTTTCCTGCGTCAGTACGTTTGCAGGACTGACACGAAACATTTAGGCCCTCCGAATCACCTTCTCCCCTGACTACACATCGGAATCAATCCGCGAGGTGTACGCCGATGATGGTTACGAGTTGAGTGGCTCCACCGTGGCCGGCTATCACAAGAATCAACTCCTCGTTGGCTCTCTCAATCATCAACTTCTGCATTGCGATGTGCCGGATCTCAACGTTGTCTGATCCTGGCGACTCTTTAGAACAGCTAGGTTTCAGCAAAACGTAATAAACAAAAGCTCTCCTCCTTCCACTATGACAGGAGCACAGAACTTGTCCACATCGATTAGAATCACCTTCTGCCGGAGCATGCCGGCATGACTTTTTCGAGGTGAGGAGCGACGGGAGAGACCGGTCGACGAGGCAGGCAGCACCCACGTGCCATTCCAAGGGGCCGTGTGAAGGGGCGAGCGCGGCAGTGACCTCCTCCCCCTGCCCACCACTTCTCGCGTGATAGCACTTGCGTTCGCTCACACTACGCCTGTTCTTTACTCTGTGCGACCCGTTGCCATGTGGCGCGGTGCTCGAGCGTTCAAAGGTTGCTCGAGGGCTCGCATAGCCCATTGCTCTTTCATAAGTTTCTCACTTTTGGTATCGCATTTCATTCTGAAATTGAACAATAGGTTGGTGTCTCCCAGCGCGTGGTTGTTCTTTAACTCGTAGTTAGTTTTCATGAGCACGTAGTGCACACCATGTGATTTCTCGTTTGTCAGCATGGCACAACCTTCTAGCCTTGTTCTGTCCCCATTGGGCTGTTTCCTTTTTAAAGACCATTCGGTGCAATTTTATCCAGTGCCCTTTTTCTCAATATTTCTTGCAATCCTTCGTGCGACCTTTGACGGTTTGGTCTCCTCAATTTCTAGTGGCCACCGTTGTCTTTCTGTGTGTCGATCTTCATTTCAAACGTCGCAACGTTTCTGCGTTTCAGGGGGTAATCAAATCAACAACAGGAACTCATGTTTCTACGTCTGCTCGTCTACGCCGTCATCGGGCTCCTCATTGCGTTGGGACTGAATGTGCTCTACGTCCTCGACATCAACAAGCGGACCTTCGGTCATCGGCCCGGTCGCTGTCGCTATGTGAACGGCATCAGTAAGTTGTGTTGGCTTCTTCTTTTGACGTCTGTTTTGAAATCCGAACATGTTTCAAGGGTAAATTATTCTCAAACGCGTCTCATTTTCTTGTTCGTCGTGGGCTCGTACCTTCATTCGTTGAAGAAATTCAAAGGAAAAACTATCTATGTTTCACATTTAAAGCTTACAATTAGAGGCTTAAACCATTTACTACACGTGTCTTGCATGAGGTCAAATCTTGAAACTTTTAGATGACGGCTCCGAAGACCTTGACATCGTTCGCTCAAAGGACATCGCCTTTATCTCGTCCGGCATTTACTACATGACCCAACGGCGTGGAGTGAAAGGTGGTTAGGAGGTTCCCTAACAATTTCTCAGGCGAGATATTCCTCTACGACTTCAACCAACCGGTCGGACACTACGACGCCAAGAAACTCAAGCTCGAAGGCAACTTCGATCGAGTAAACATCTTCTTTGCCACAAAAGTCTTGTTTCAGTCCAAATTCTTCCCTCACGGCATCAGCACATGGGTTGACGGTGATAAGATTCGTCTCTTTGTCGTGAATCACTCACCACCAGATTGGACACATGCTATTGAGGTTTGACTGTCGGCATCTTTCATTAGAAAACTTTAGGTGTTCGATTTTGACGAGAAAACATTGACTCTCAATCACAAAAGGACGATCAAGGATCCGAACTTCGTTCGGTTTGCTTGCATTACTTTCCACTAAAACTTTTAGGCCAAACGACTTGATTGCGCTCGGTCCAGACAGCTTCATCATGACTAACGACGGCACAACACAGTCTGCTCAAGGCAATCACTGGGAAATCCTCACATCGTATCGTGGAGGCAGTGTTGTCTACTACGATGGACAGGTGAGGAGATGTGCTTCGATCAAGTTGCATCTGCTTGACATTTTCGATGGACATTGATACGCCTTTATCTCAGTGGGTGATAGACTCGATCGAATGATCAGATATGCTTCGACCGTACATATTTCTTTAGAGAATTAGTGAGCCCAACACAATCAGGATTCGGCGCCTCGAACTAGAAATTTTCAGACTTCGCACGTCCTCGCCAGCTCGCAGCTCTCGCCCAACGGCGTAACAGTCAACAAGAAACGGACTCATCTCTTTGTTGCCTCGCCCAATGGCGAGTATCTCAGCGTCTACAAGCTTGCAAAGGTAGAAAATCCACTTTCGAACAATATTTCAAGGACTTCAAAAGCATCGAACTTGTCAACCGAATTGACCTTTACACTTCCGCTGACAATCTGAACGAAGATGAAGAAGGTTCCAGTTGAAGTTCTTTTCAACTTGTTTAGGCGGCATCTGGATTGGCTCCTGGCCGAATTTCGGCTCGGCTGGAGACTACATTAATGGAAAGCCGGGTGCCTATTCTCCAGCACAGGTACATATTTTCTCTTGATCTAGCATGCCCCATGCTCTTTCTCGTTCAACAACATCCTTCATCGCCCTTTGCAGGTTCTTCGAATCACCTTCTCACCCGACTACAAATCCGAGTCGATTCGCGAAGTCTACGCCGACGATGGACAGGAGCTCAGTGGATCGACCGTGGCCGGGTATCACAAGAAGCAACTCCTCGTGGGCTCTCTCAATCAACAGCTTCTCCACTGTGATGTTACTGACTTGAACGTGGTCTAGTTAATTTTTAGCTTTTTCGTCATTTTGGACATCTTTCGTGTGATACAATAGAAATTATGGTCAATTCTCGTAGAGCGATTATCGAGTGGGCGAAGACGAATCGAAAGTAAAATAAATGGAACACTAGTACAACTCATTCGTGTATTCCACCCAAAATCAATGAATGCCAGCAGAAAAGACGGGGTTCCCTCTTCGAAATCTGATTATACGGTATTGGAATGACTTGAAAGTTTCCGGACTCATGACGCAAGGATCCATTTTAAGAGCCCGTTTCCTGTCTTCTTCTGCCTACGTGTGCCCAAGCCTATTCTGAACCATCTGGCAGATTTTGAGCCAAAAAGACATAAACGGGTGGGAAACCTGATTTTTTTAAGTTTCAAACTCCGAAGGTCGAAAATTCAATTTTTCACCCCAGAAGTTTTCTGGACCTGCCAACTAGGGGAAAGTGATGGGCCCCGATTAGTAGTCGATTCCGCTTTAGAGCGGATTTTTTCGTTTCATTCTGTTGAAGATCTGATTTTTTGAAGTGAGAAGGGGGCTCATTCCGCCCCTTTTCTGCGAAATTTTTCGATTCGCACTAATGAACGTTTATCACCTCTAATTCACACCTGCCACACTATATAAGCCTCCAGCGGTGTCATACTCATCTTTCCTGCCTTCTCTCCCTGCTGCCATGCTGACTCCGCGAGAACATCAGCGTCATGTGCTTCAAGGCTACTTCGAAGAAGGTCTCACTGCCAGCGCCGCTCTCGCTCGTCTTCAACAAGTTTATGGAGATGAACTTCTGCTGCATCGGAGCCAAGTCTATGAGTGGTACGCTCGTTTCCGAGGCGGAGAACGCAATCTGGCCGACCATCCACGCACAGGACGGCCTCACGCGCTGGATGATCAAGCAGTTCTTCATTACCTTCAAGAACATCGAGGAGTTTCGTCACGCGAAGTTGCCGACTTCTTCGAATGCTCTCAATCAGCTGCTCTTTCTTCGTTCGAGCGTCTCAACTTGCACTGGCTGAAGGGCGCTCTCGTGCCTCATCAGCTCAATGACCAAAACCGTCGTCAGCGTCAGGAAGCTTGTCAAGCTAACCTTTCGCCTTGATTAGGGAAGTTCAAAGTCGGTCTCTCGACCTGAAAAAAAATTGCTCCAAATTGCGAGGATGTCATGGGCTAGCATCGACATGATCAGAGATGGCTTCCAAAAGCGAAAAGAGGCTTGAAAATGACGGAGCAAAAAGAATTTACTAAAATGGAATCGAACCAGAGTCTAGTTTCATCAGGCTCTAGTTCACTACCACTGCACCACCACTGCACATTCTTGGTACGATTTCAGCCGGGCTATCAAGGAACAGCTCAATTTCGAGGACCCCGTTTACCCCTCTCAATCGACCGTTTAGCGGCTGCAAACAACTTCATTCTACGTATTTTTTGACGCTCTTTCGAATGGTATATAACGTTCCGGGGTTGCGAACTCCAGGGAAACGACCTTCCCTTGTAAGTTCACATAATCTTTGCCTAGGCCGTGTATCCGCTGCTGCTCTTTGGCCTGCCAGTCTTTGTACCGACTTTAATGATATGGTTTGGCGCCACGGAAGCTCTGGGCTCGCTCGTTCCTTCGGTTCGAAAGTCACTTTCAAACTAAGAATATACTTTGAAGACAATCTTTGGTACGACTTCGGGGCTTTATCCTGCTATGAACGCGACGACGACCATTCTCTTCGTGAGGCAATATCGAGGGCATCTTCCACGTTTCCTTCGACAAGCCTTCTTCAGCTGGTTGGTATACTCTTATTAGAACCGCTGGTGTTTCAGCTGGCGACCGGGCATGCCAATGGGCGAGACGTCGATGAGAACCTCCAATGTTCTATAGATTGACTCAGCTTTTCAAGAAGGACCTACGGTTTGTGGGTCCTTCTTGGACCAACGGACCGAAGGACCTACGGTTGGTCTAATTGTAAGTGGACTTGGCCAAGCCTTTGTGTTTGTTAATCTGCTCTTCTCTTCTTGAAAAAACCTTGTCTCTGTGATCACAGTTGAATTCTTTTGTCATCACCAGAAACAAGCCAGTCGTCTCACAAGTTTTCATCAGGGAAAGAAGTGTCGGAAGGCCCGATCGGCAAACGTTTTCTCAGGTGGCAGCCCCTATGAATGACGTTGCACTCGCGAAGGGTCTATCGACAAAATGGCTTCGAAGGCGTAGAAGTCGAGAATTTCGTCGCGATTCTGGTCACCCTCTTGAAACCTGAAAGCGCAAAGTTCTTTCGATGATAAAAACATGCTTGCCATTCAAGTCGTTTCGGGATTTGTTGAGGATGATGGTGACCGCTGAGGAACTCAAGCTTCGAGATACGGTGGTCCGTGTCCTGGTTCCACAATTTGTACAGCTTCTCATAGCGATTGAAGGGGTCTTTTTGCTGTAGAGAATAGACGACTGAGAAGAGGCAGAAAGCGACGGAAAGAGCTTTCATTTTGGAAAACTGAATGCATTGGCATCACCCTTCTGCTCTTTTATGCTCTTTCGTTGTCTGTGACGTTCAGCGTTACATTTAGCACACGTCAGAGGCTTCTTGCAGTTTGAATACTGTAGGGAGCTGACACGTTCATCGAAGGGCGAAGAGCATCATCATTTTCTATTGACTGTCTTGGTCAAACAGCGAAAGACAATTTTTTTATCGGATCTGATGTGAGTCTCGATTGATCGTACGAGACGATCAGTTGACGTATTTCTGGCAGATGACAGGAAGACGCTGAAGAACGCCGTTACAGCGATGAGCCGTCCAGACACCAAGGCCCTCACGGAGAATTCGGGAGCAATCCTCGCCATTCACCTGCGGCTCGCGGCCGAGAGCCCTGGAAATCCGATTATGGCAAAAGTGATGCTTCAAACCAATTTCTGTAGGTGCTGTTCTCGCCGTTCGTCCATGCCCATCGTCCGCTAGAGCGCTGAAGAGCAATCCAGATTCCGGCACGGTCAATTCGATCGATCAACTCTGAAAGTTGCAACTCAATGCACACTACTAGTCAACTGCTGTACGCTTTGCTGCTACAGTTGTTCGCTTTCAAGTTTTCAATGCCCGGAAATCAACGCATTTTAGTGTGACTGTTTTATATCCATGAGTATGCGAACCTGCGACTTCTCGGTCCTCGGCCAGATGAGCCACGCCGAGCACCTGACCCTGGAGGGCGGCGCAATAGTCGTGAGCCGCCTGGAAGCTGTCGTGCTCCTGAATTCACTTTCAATTCTGAATGTGCTCTTCAGACCTCGGGGCTCTCGTCGAGGTAATAGCACTTGGCGATACGCGTCGTCGAGGCGATCCATCCATTCGGGCAGACGTAATTTTGAGCGCCTAAAATTGTTCAACGTGACATTCATAAAGAGGTTGATTACAATCAATGCATGAAAGATAAAGTAGAAAGAACCGTACCGACAAAGCTCAGAGCGGCAACGAGGACCAGGTGGAGGCGAAGCATCCTTTTCTCACTTAGAGATCCGGCTTATCATTTGGCTGCCAACGAGCGCCGCTTATAGCTGACACGGTTGTCACAAAGCACATTCTGAGGGAAAGTAGCCGCATGGTATCGCAATTCACAAAGACCAGCGACAAAGTGCAAAATGTTGAGCGGTTGTCCTCCAGCGCGTGGACAATATTTTTGAAGAGCCTTCCGGACTCTTCGATTGTTGCGACGACCTCGTGGAGCACCGGCTGCTTCAATAAGGGCGATTGCCTAATGAGGAACAACGAAGCTTTTCGTCCTAAAAACCGACCATTACCTATCGCTCACCCCTCACTCACCTAAAAGACCTTCAGTAAAAGACGTAGAAAAACGATATTACTCACGTTTCTACGAAGCTTTTTTCGGACTTACACCCAGCACATCATTAACCCTTGTTCTTTTGATTCGCATTTTTACAGAGAACCGGTTTCGGCTGCGCGTCTCTGATAAGAAAAGTCACGGGGTGAGCGTCGGTTCTATACATCCGGAAAGGAAACGAGCAGACGAATGACCTTTTCCACAGAAATTAAGCACTACACCAAAAGCATTTATCATACTATCAAGTAATAGGCGCGTATGCAAGATGCAATCATCTTTCACAATCAAGCATGCATTCATTTCCCCTTTAGAAGGGACGATCACAACATTGACCCAAACGACACTGGGTGAAGTCAAAACGATTGTTTCCTCAATGAAAATGCACGAGCATTAGTCGTTTGTCTTCAACAATCGGGAATGGAATTGTTAGAAGAGTCAGAACTGACTCCATTTTGGAATTCATTCAAGTAGCCTACAAAACTCAAATTTTGAGAGTGGAAAGTCGCCGCCCTTCTCTTTCTGGTCTCTTCTCTAGTCTACAATGCCCACTCTGGTCAACGTAGAATGTAACCGTTGTGGAAGAAAGAAAAACTCTCTAACACCGACTGACGGCATCATGGCTAAGTGGTCCCTGGCGGCACTTGTCATTCTGAAGTCGGGAGTTCGATCCCCGGCGGTGTCGTTGCCCAACCAAGGCGTCATCCCTCTGACAATGAGGGTCGGCAATTGGGAGCATATTCCATGCGAAGGTCATCGTCTCGGATAAAGGGTGGGCACCTCCGAGTACTAAAGCCTAGCCGTACTGCACGCCAAGGGTGCACAGGCCCGCCAGCCGAATGGCTCGATGTGCGGGAACTTTGACCTTTGACTTTGACTCCCTGTAAGATACAACGTAGAGAGAAAACAATCCGCTACCGAGATGAAACGGATTACAATGAAGAGAGGAAAACAGGTGAGACAAATAGGCGTGAGGACTGTGGTCATCACGCTGACAAGTCCCAATACGCTCATCATCTGGAATATGTCACCTTTGGAAGCAAAATTTTCACCCTGTGAGCATCATAGCGAGCGATGATGGCTTGGATTGGAAAAGTTCCAAAGATGGAGCCGCAATAAGCACCTGAATGGATCAAACTTGATCAAGGATGAAACCGGCAAAAGCGAAGCTCTTTTCTGCCGTTGAGAAAGTAAAGCGTCGATCAGCTAGTGAAAGTTCCGAGCTCTCGAAGTCCATATTTACATCGCTCGTCCCGTTGTAGAGAGGCGAGTCGTATTGTCCGTCACGATCACGAAAGCGACGTTGAAAACAATCACACTACATCAGTTTCTTTGAGTTAACGAAAAGAGACTTACCATGAGATGTGAATGGTGAGCAAAAGCGTCGTTAAAGCAAGGATGCCATAGCGATTTCCACCACAGGAGCAACGCGTAGACATCGATTAGGCGCTCAATTTCGCCAACGAATCTGCGTGTGCAAAGCACGTCTCTGAATGACGCCTCCCTCGCATTTTTATATACCCGATTTGCATAGTACGATCACCAACATCAATTTCAACAGTGACAAAAGAAGGCCTGAATGTGTGACGAGACCGTAGTTTAGTTGGGACTCCATTTTTTCGGTCAGAGTCAGTTATATTGTGCGAAGGCTGTGACGATGAATAAAGGATTTTAGATCGACATCGACGAAATAAGAAAAATCAAAAGGGAGAAGTGTTCGGCTATAAGACTGCAAGAGGAGCGAGTTGTTTGTCCGAATTCAAAGCAGCAAAATAATCGCGAATCTCCGCTGAATGCAAGCGTTTCCAGTGATCCGCGAGAGCTTCCTTATCGCGACGCGAGGCAACTTTTTGATCGAGAACCGACTGAAGTGCCGGATCCAACAAAGCCAGTGACTCGAGCTGCAATGCGTTTTCATCAGAGCATTTTAGCCAAAACAAACACCACGGACAAATAAAAGCTGTCCGAAGAATGCAGCAAACTCTTTTTCATTGAAATACTTCCACCTAAAGAATCGTCTGATGCATTTTTAAAAATCTTGCTGGTTCCGAAAACGGCTGTAATTTGTTTCAATGAACTCTCGCACATGAGCCACGAAGATATCGCTTCTTGGGCCCTAAAGAAGATTCTATGCTCGTCGGCAAAGTTACGCACTTTCAGAAGTTGCGTAATTTGATAAACTGAATCCAACGGTCTCAGGATCGGATCAGGTAGATCGACGGCCGTTTGGAGGACTCTAAAAATGGTGTCGCTCAAAAACTTGTTCACAGTTACAGGTCAACAGCCTTCATGTCGGTTTCCTGAATGCACTGTAAGACGTCAAAATCCTCGAGCAAATAACGCCGGTTGTACTCGAGTAAACTTTCTATCCCCTTTGAACCACGAACGGCCACTACAGCGCAACGCTCTCTAAAGATTTTGCAATTTACCATGATGGAAATAAACTACGCGGCTTGTGTCACACAAGAATCGGCTTCGCTTGCGATGCACTTTTGATATTTCTTCTGTAAGGAGCCTTTTCGTTAAAATGTTGCAAAGCTAGCCTCAAACGTCTCGGCCAAGCGGATGCATCTTGTCTTGACTTCGTCATTGGTCAAATTCTTGCAGTCCTCGGGAGCACTCTGCTTTTGCACGGAGGTTTCCAGGACTGGTGGCTGATGTTTTTCGATGTACTTCTGTTAACAAACGCAAGTGGAGAGCAATATGTCAAATGAGTTCTACCTTTACTGGCGCGGCGTCACACTCGTACATTTGTGAGGCAAACCCCTCAAGGGAGGGAATCAAACCTTTTCTGAAGCAAATCTGTTGCCGGATAGAATTCTTCACCGATTGAGCAGAATAAGCTGGTCGAAAAGCTGAGCGTAGGTTATGAAGCCGCCATCAGCATTCGGCTTCAGCGTTTCATAATACGATATCTTAGCGGTTGTATCATCCTATTTTTCATGCAAGGAGTAGTCGCGATTACTTTTATGGCATCCAAGAGACGACTGGAGAGGCCGGCGTCATAAGCGGCGAAATACAACCGGTTAGAATCGGGCACAAATGTTTGATTTTCTGTGCATTCCAGGTAGAGTGTCTGGTTTGGTTCAAGCCAGGCCGTCGGTTGCTCCACTCCGTTAAGCATGTAATGAATCGGAACATACCACTGAAATCTATAACATCAAGCCTGTGAAAAGCCAAAGGAGAGTTTCGAACCCAAAATCAGAACTTGTATATCCAGCGGGAATAGCGGTGAAGTTCTCGCGCTTGTAATGCGCTTGAGTAACCTTGATGGACGTGCTGTTGTGTTGTGAGAAAAGTAGAATCGGCGAGCCAATCTGGAGCTAGAATGAACAAAGAGAATGTTGCACCTGTTCCAGCCAAGTTCGGGCGAATTGAACAAAGTCGATGTGGCGACCGTCAGCTGTTTGAAGGTTCGCGTATTTTTCGAGAATGTTGAGAAGATCCATTTCTGTGACCGCTTTGTACTTGTAGATGTCCAAATATTTCTAGGCGCTCGTTAAACGTATAAGAAGCGAAAAGAAATACGTTAATGGCCTCGAAGAATAGTTCATAACCGATTTCTCTAGCGAACATTTTCAGCACTTGCCCCGCCTGAATGGTACAGTTCTTTTTCGTAGATCAACCTTGACGTAAACGATTGAAGTAAAGTGTTCTTCGGGATTCACAATAGGGATTTTCACTTCGATCGGCTTTCTTAGTGGCCATTCTTTGTAAGGGTGAACGGAGAAAATCTGCAACTGTTATTTTTGATCGACTAACCTCCTTGTAATGTGACGGAAACTCCTCGACTGGTTTTCCAACATCCGGCGAAAAAGACTCTGCCAGATTGGCGAAGCTCTCGTTTAGCCAGATGGAGCCGAAGTCGTGGAAAGTCACCAAATTGCCGAACCACTGATGCGCCAGTTCGTGAACGATTGTAATCAGCGGTGCATTCTTAATCAATTTATTCGTATCCGCTAAAATTTAGAACGAAATCGCAATGTTTGCCTACCTGGTTGTAAACAATCATGCCCCAGTTCTCCATCGCGCCCGCCCCAAGATGATGCACGAGGACGTGATCTGAAAAGTTGACATTGTTAGACCTTTTGTTAAAAAAGAAACTCTAACCAATTTTTTTTAATGGATACGGTGGTTGAAAGAGATGATTGAGGAATTCCAAAGCTTGAACAGCCTGATCCAGAGTTGCTTGCAGCGATTGAAGTCTTGGACTGCCCCAAACACGAACCTTCACTCGTCAAGGTTATTTTAGCTTTTCAAAACGTGCCAAAGTTTTGTTGTCGCCGGTGTATTTTTCGACCACGCTGTAATCAGAAACACAAAGAGCAAGAAGATAGGAGGACATCAGCGGGGTGGTCTCGAAGCTTGTTTCCACAAAATCGTTGCTGAATTAGAAAGATGCTTTTGATAAAAAAATTAACTGACGCAATCGGAGTTGTTCCAATCTCCATACCATTCGAGGTCGCTCGAGTGCCATTAGGATGTTGAATGATTACAGTGAAGGGAGCCTTGAAACGTGGCTCATCGATGCATGGCAGAACCCGGCGAGCACCGATGGGCTCTAGCTTTGTTACAGCGGCAGCTCTGAAACTTCCTCGCCATGATCTGATTGCCTAGGTCGCACCGCCATTCTCCTTTCTTGGTGTAATAGCCGGTTCGATACAGGCCATTCACTCGGTCGGTAATGAAGCCGCCATAAGTGATGCTTAGAGAGAAGTTTTGCTTCGACGATAGTTTGCGATCAAGAAGAATCAGAATCTGTTGGTCCGATTCAAGGTCAATCGTTTCCACGGGACTAGAACTTCAAGTACCAGAGTGACCAACTTCGCAGCAATATTTCCATTTGCGTCGATAATTGGGGAGACTTCAGTAATGTTCAAGCCGACTTGGTGCAGGCCGATGTGTGCGACTGGTGCGGTTGTCTAAGAAGAATGAGATTAGTCACGAAAAAGCAACTTCGAAATCGAGCTTCAAAGATCCGATGAACGTGTTGGCATCTTTTGGTGAAACGCTTGAAGTATAACCGGGAAGGTTGATTGTCTGAAAATTGTTTGATTCACGCCGTCACACATTAAGTGATGGATTACCAATCGTAAGTCGTAATGCAGCGGAATAATCCGATTGACATTTGTGGCAGCTACCGTAGTACAGGAACTTAGAAGCAAAATTGCGCCCCACAAAACCATTTCACCCTTTTCTGCATGGCCTTGCCCGATGAACGACTTTTGTAGCAACCATTCGTAAAAATTTTACTTTTCAGATGTTTATTTTCAGGACGCCTGACGCTGTCGAAGTGCATGCATTCAAGAACGGCGGGGTACAAAAGAAGCACGGAAATATAGCTATTGTTGCGCCATCTCTAAATTTTCCTGCTCAACGTTCTCGAACCAGCCGTGAATAATCGTCCTCTGCCCGATTTGGTTTCGCTACCATGCTTAGTCACTCCGGCGCTTTGCGACGACAACACGCCCCGTGCCTAGCGGCGAGACGCTAATTGGTACCTTTGGGATCACGGTGCTAATTTTCCACACGACTGTCACTCAGTAAAACCACAACAACGGCGTCGTAGTAAAAAGGTGTGCTAGATCAACACATTTATTACACGAAGTTTCAGCTGCAGCCAATTGTAGTTACTTAAGCCGGTATAATTCTCGCTGTGCGGATTTCCAGGTCTGCCCGCGCGGAGGAGGATTCAACCTCCTTCGTGACAAAAAAAACTTAAAATTCTCGGTCGTGCGGCTGAAATAAACTCTTCACCAATCACCATTTGAATACAGAAAGAAGTGGATTTAGAATTCGTGTCTACTTTTCCACTCATCGGTCGGATCGATTTGGCAAATGTGAAATGTGATTTCCTTGATCGAGTCGTCAAATTGTTCCAATTGTGAATGGTCGTCCCGCTTTGCATCGACCTGCTCACGCAACCAGCAGAGTTCCACCAAGCGTCGACCCTGCTTCCTTAGTTGAAGTATAATTTCCAGGAAACACTCGGTTTTGTCGTGTGTCCATTCGTCGCCAAGTAGCTGTTCCTTGAGCAATGCCAGCATAAATTCGTCTTCATCAAGATTCGGACGCGTTCCTTTCTGGAGCTTTCGAAGATGTAACTCATTCATCCGTGCCACGGAACAAGTATCGTAGACATCATCACAGTCGGCAAATGGCAAACTACATTTCACCAGTTTTAACGCAAGCTCACAAAATTTCACGCTATTTGTTTCGTCCTCAGGTGAATATTTGCAATGACCAAAATTCTTCATCAGAATATCCTTTTCTGAGGTGTTTAAAAGCTTCCAACTCAATTCGTCATTTTGCAGCCAAATTTCAAGGCTTTTCAAATAGTCCCCAGCCTTTAAGGCTCTCTCCACTTCAAGAAATGCTTTTGCGCCGTTTTGAGCAAGCGAAACTTGCTGTTGTGCATATGTTGAGGAAGAAACGCGTAGTTTTAGCCAACTCGACTCTTCTAAGCGCTTCTCAATGTCTTCTAGATGATTAACGGCCGTCAAAAAAGCGTTTAGATAGTCGGTTATGACGAGTTCATCAAGATCGTTTGATGCATCGAAGCCAAATACTTCAGGTAATGCACTCTTCACAAGCTTTAGATGATATTCTGTTTCACCAAGATCGGGATGAATACCGACATTAACATGGCGAAGTTCTAGCTCGTTGACCCATGCCAGCTGGCTCCACAAAGGCAACACGGAGAATAGGATTCCCTTCGTCGCAGCTTCCTTCATAACATCAACAGCGAAACGCGCGAATTCCTTCCTATTCTTCACATCTCGTTCATCTTGAATGTCAGCCGATTCTCGTTTTCTTTTGTTCAAGAACATGAGCGTTTCACCAAAAAGAGCAAGAAGATTCTTGGGACCGTCTTCTTTCCACATTTGGAAACATTTCGCGTATTCTTTGCTGATTAACGCCTGATAGAAGTCAATAATAGTTGGCAGAAAGCATAACCAAACTCTGGAATCAAGATTTTTCACAATTTCCGATTCGTGCATCAGTCTCCGAAATTCAACTAGCTGCTGTTCAATCGATTCCATTTTTAGGATAAGCGACATGGAGATAGAGGATCTCTTAACGTTTAATATGGAATCTGAAGCGCAGTATTGACGGAGCTTTTCCAAATACCAGCACAGTGCGTCATCTCGATTTTTAAAATGGCTAATATTTAGCCTTAAAAGCAATTCGTCTAAGCTGAAGCTATTCTTAAGAAGGTTGGACACATGCACGCGATGAAATTGGCCACTCGCAATTAGCCTGTCAAATTTTCTCTTGATTGATAAAACAGTTTGTTTTACGGCTAATAAACGTTGCTCGGAAAATTTGGTGGGCTCTAAGTGGTAAATTTGATCGTCCCTGATTGACAGTACTTCTATTTTTTGTCGCGCGCCAATTTTTCCATAGAGGTTGCCTTTGTCAAGCTCATTTTCGATTCTTCTGAGTTGATGAAAGAGTACGTGGACCTCTAAAAGTTTTGTTACGTTTACACCGTTCATCTTAGTGGAGTTGAATTTTCGAATCAAACAATAGAAAGGAAAGAAACTTGAATAGAGTGGGAGTAACAGGCCTTGCAGAAAATGACTTCTTTCCTAAAGGGCAATTTTCGGCGGGGGGGGGGGGAGCTCCCGTTTTAGTTAGTTGAAAAACAAGAAACATGAAGAAGGCATTATGCCTCATGAGTGGAAAAGAGTTACCTCTTTCGTGATGACTCTCCCACTGATCAGTCGCGTCAACCTGCCGAATATGCCATGTGAGCTCTTTAATTGACTCCTTGATGAAGGTCTGGTTAATGCCGTTGCTCCAACACTGATCTACTTGTTCACGTAGCCAGCAAAGTTCCTGTAAGCGTTTTTCGTCACTGCTAATGAGAAGAATAATTTCAATAAATTTTTCAATAACGACATCATCCCATCTCTTTTGGTATCTTGCTTCTTTCAGCAGTCGAAGTTTGAATTCAATTTGATCAAGATCTGGTCGCGTTCCTTTAAGAAGTCGTCGAAGTTTTAACTCGCTACTCCATGCAACATTGCACCACACGATACTTGGGAGATCGCTCCCCTCTAGTTCTCGTTTGCACATTTCGATTACTAAGAGGGAAAATTCAATTTTAGATTTTTCGTCATCGAACTTCCTCTTTCGAGCTGTCAAATATTCAACAACGTTGTCGTACTCATCCAAGGATTCAAAATATAAGCTTAGTGGTTCGTCCAACAGCCTCATGCGGAGAGCCTTGAGGCAGCTTGCCCCATGAATTGTTTTCATTTCGGCTAGAACTTTTTGGCCATTTAAAAGAGCGGAAACGTTTTCAAACGCAGATCTAATAAGGGAGACTTTCGACTGCAGCCAGCAAAACTCCTCGCGGCGTCTATTCAAGTCTTTGAGTCTTAGAATCCTCTTCTGAAAACATTCAGATATGAAGACGGGATCATTGTTTCCATTTGCTTCGATTTCTGGTATTGCAACTTTGAGCAATGTGTACATAAACTCTTCCTTGTCGAGCTCGGGATACTGGCCAGCATTGAATCTTCGAAGTTCTTGCTCGTTGGCCCAAGCCAAGCTGCTCCAGTGTGGCAATTGGTGATAAAAATATACCCCCATTGTTGACGTTTCCCTTAAAATATCAACAACAAATCGGAAGAATTTCTTTCGTTCTTTTAACCAGAGAGCATCGGTATTTAAATCGAGGTGACTTTCCTCTGACAACAATTTCTTTGTTTCAAGCACGAGTGCGGAAAAATCCTCAGGACCATCGATCTTCCACCCCTTGAAATATGTCGTGTATTTTTTGTTGACAAATGCCTGGCGCATTTCTGTCAATTTAGTCAAAACTTGCACAAAATACGTGTTGTTTTGTCTGTTTTTAAGTATTTCTTGAAATTTGTTGAATTCTTGAAGTTGCAATTCGAGCGAATTCAGATCAAACATCGTAAAAATGACTTCCCGTTTGCCAGTGGGGTTGCTATCTGTAGCGGGAGAATCCTTAGAAAAACATTTGTACAATTGGCACAAGTGAGAGCACAGCGCATCGTCTCGAGTTCTAAAGTCACTCGCGCTAATTTTTTGGAGAGAGTCACTATAAAACCGTCGTAGTAAAAGAAGCATTGTAAATTTGAGGCCACTATAGCGTCCAGAATTAAGTAAGTTGTCGAAAATGCTGTTGATGCATGCCACAGTCTCTCTCATAGTGTTAATAGTGTTGTGATCGAATTGATTCTTTACAAGACATCGGTTGAGACTTTCCGGGCTAATCCGAAATGCATTAATTTCATTGAGCGAAAGTAAATAGTTCCATGATATTCTTTCTAAAAGCACATTCTTGATTGCGTCTAATCGTGCTAGAAGTTGGCTTGGTGTCTTTGGGCTTAGTGTTGATCTGCCTGAAACACAGAATATCGCGTAAGGTTGGGCTTATTGACAGCTTCGGGGTTTTATTGACAGCCGGAATTTTAGAGTGTAACATTATTTTCACTTATTAGCGTCTCTAAATTGTTGGAATATTCAACTTTGGCCAAGATATCCTTGTTAATGAAGCTCGGGCAATTGGACAATTTACATTTCAAACTCTGCAGAACATTACGGCTGTCAATAAAACCCCGAAGCGCAACCCTAGAAATTGTAAACCTTCAAGCACTGGAAACCGGGTGCTGTCGAAAAGTCGAATTGCGGGCTCTCCTCGAAAGAGCATAGCTGATACTAGTGTTCGAAGTGCCATGGAATCCTGTTTTCCATAGTTCTCAAAACAACCTTTCTCGCCGAAGTAGTATTCCACCTGTTGGCAAACTGAGAGTCATAATTTTCAGTTGAACAACCTTTGTGAAAGTTTTAACTATTCGAACCATTTTAGGTCGATCGTTGTCAACAACGAAATGCGATGAGAGCAGAACTTCCAAAAAGACGACGCCGAGGCTGAAAAGCAATGGGTATTCTTGAGGGCACCTAGACCTCCACACATCAGAAGAATAGGAATAGCGTCCAGAAAGCATTTCCTCGGAAACGTATAGGTGCTTTCCGTGGCCTGGCGTTAGACTCATGCATTCGTCTTCGACGCGAATTGAAGATCCTAAATCAATAAATTTTGCAATCCCGTCGCTTTGAAAAATAATATTTTCCTAAACATTTATTGTCACGCAAAGACAACGAGGACAAACCGGAGAGATATCTCTATGAAGAATATGTTTACCGTGGAGAAATACAAGGCCATTAAGGCAGTCATGAAAGAGGCGCGTAACTCTTTCGAATTTAGCTTTGGAAGTGGGCCTATTTGCATTAAAAAAGCGCTTGTCAATAGCGGCTCTCAAAGTGCCACCAGAGCAGTATTCGGTTTGGATGAAAACTTGTCGTATTTTGCAGTTTTCCTAATCTTTTTCAAAATCAGCGTCAGGCTTACATTTCGAATCCAGTAGTCGATGAATTCAATAATATTGCGATGCTGTAATTTTTTATGATTTTCAATCTCGCGCAGCATCCACTCCTCGTCTTCGTCCATGTAAAACGTCTTTACGGCATAATACTCCCTTGTTCCTTTGTCCAGTTTTCTAAAGAAATGCGTTGTGGAAGTTTGAACATCAATGGACTCACTCGCAAAGAAAGACCTCTCCGAAACCGCCTCTCCCAAGGATTTTTACTGGCACAAGACCGTGTCCAAATTCGTTTTCATTTCTAAATTTTGGGTTCAACGAATGGCATTCCCACCGTTTTTCTCTTTTTAGTCTTTCAATCTCGGCTAGAAGCGCTTCCACAGATGGCTGCTTTGGTTCAGACATCTCGGTGGTCTAAAGAACAGTTGTTTTTGTCAGCGAATGCAGCATGTACTTTAGCACAACCTGATCTGAAAATTTATTCTTGTAAATCGAGCTCATAGACTTGGAAGGATTTTCAAAACCGTGCTAGTTATGAAGAGAAATGGCAGCAATACAGCTGCATCGGCAACGAGAATGCAGGAATTTTCACTGAAAGGAAACCGCCGACGGGGAAGGAAAACGCCGGCTAGAACGACGGCATAGCAGCCGGTGCCTCAGTCATGCATTGCATGTGAGACGTCACGATTAGTCACATCGCTGCTGTTGAATAGATGGTTTTCCAATTTGGACCTTAGCTTTTTACAAGTTTAAAAACTTGTCCTCAACCGTCTACATTCAGTTGTTTCCACGAAGAGACTATGAGTTGTCTGCTGTATTTTCTGCTCATTCTCAGTTTGCCATCTGCGTGTCTAGCCTGCGTGTTCGGTAATCCCATGACACAGGTATCAAGTCTCTGGCAGACAGACGGAAGAAGTGTCTATACGGGAACATCCGGCTTGGACGCGTTTTATCTTGTGTGCAGCAACACTTGTCCCAACTTTGGATGATGAACATCGGATCGTCCTCTTTCCTCCCGCTGTGGAAGATTACTCGCTGTACTTATAACAACTATGTAGATACTTTATTCCCAAATGAACTTTTCTCCTGTCAAATGTTTTAATCATTTCACGCTACTTGAAATAATAATAAAAAAAATTTTCACAAAGGAAATAACCAAGCCAAAGTGATTGAAGTAGATCGCAAGTCAGAGTCAGACAACTCCCGCCGTCTTGCCGTGATGCGGGGAAGAGATCGTTTTTCACTCTGTCTGCTCTCTCTCTCATTCGCCGTCATCTGCTTCAAGGCAGACATCAGCTCTTCTTCTCAACGTCTGCTTACGCAGAGTGCACAGAGACCTAGACATTGACGCGGATGACTTAAAAGACTTAAAAGACAGGTGAAAATAAATGAAAAAGGCAGAATTTTTGCCTCTAACTATGCATCCCGTCGCATTGATTTCGGAGCATGGACCGCTCAGCGCTTGCTGAGACGAATCTCACCACTCCCCTCGTCGTCAACAGCCCGTAACTCATCAAGCTTACAAATGAGACCATCCCGCTATTCAATGGAAATCCGACGGAGCCCTCCGAGCCCCAGCAAGAACTTCTCAACCCGGTGCCGTGTGCACGCTGGACGCTCTCATGAGGGCATTGAATGATGCCATAATGATCAAGGAAGAAAATGTGTTGGACGATGAAGGCGACCTCGACGCTTCTCTCTCGGCACGAATGAGCGGCATGATCCCTTTAATGTCGCAAGCCTTCGCTTGCAGGAGTCCACATGGATGCCACGTGAGCACTCGATCTCGAAGGGCTCGTCTGGTGAGCCGCAGACCTTCAAGCGATTGTCAAGCTAAAGACGTTTTTGGATGGAAGACGTAAAAGGTGGGAAGGAAGAGCCTTTCGTGAGCTAACAAGGGTTCATTGGGAGGAGGGGCTAGCGCTCCAGCTTTAGTCTTTCACTAACTTAGTCATTTGCTTATGGACTCCGCTAGTTCCTCGTTATTAGAAGAATACAAACGCCTTTAGTTCATAACAGACGACAACCCTGAGAGCGCTTGATTTCTGATTATAGACATGGGACCCGGGCTCGATTGGTCTGGTTAGAAATGCGTCCAAGAAGAAAAGAAGAGAACTGTCACAAGCATTGCGGTTTTCCTGACAATGAGCGCATAACCAAACTTGATTGATTCAAGTTTGAGCCTTTGCATAGACTATTTAACTCGCTATTGAACAAGGTTCAACTGTCTGGCTCACAATCAGACACTCAAAGAATCGTTCTTGGTAACGAAGTACAGGCATTATTCAACATACCAACCATCGACAGGGCCGTTTCTAGGGCTGGAAAAATTAACTGATTCACGATTCTTAGAGACTGATTCTCGACTCTGAGAGTTTACGCAGAAGCGAAAAGGCCCGTGATTATAGCGATTGCCACGAAAAAATGCAACCTAATAGATAAAGAAACCGCGAGGACAGAAGTATGTGGATATGCAAGTCCCAGCTGCTCTCAATACATCTGAAGTTAAGCACTTCAGTCAAAAGCTTGAAATGCAGTCTCTCGTCGCGTTGGGCAAAGAGATTTTTCTTCTAACGAAGGCAACATGCGCCATCAGCCTTATCAACAATGCTTTGATAGTTTACTTGGTCTTCACTGCTTCCTCTCAAATGCTCACTTATCGCTGGTTTTTACTCAACGTAACTGTAAGTCCAATTCGTAGGATTTAGTCATTTTGTTTAGTTAACATGTCTTTTCTACGACATTTATATGTGTTTCATAATGGCGCCCGTGTACACGCCACCACGTTGGGCCGGTTACGTTACTGGCGTTCTTTGGAATGCTTTTCAGCTTTCGCCGTACATTCAATATGTTAGTAAACTAATCAACATAAACTAATCAGTAAATTCCACTTGTCTTTTGCAGGTCTTGATGTTGTGTATAATTGAATCGCTTGGTGTGTCGATTGTGTTGAGTTTCTACTGGCGCTACCAGGTAAAATACTAAATCGGCTTTTAACACAAATTTAGTCGGTGCTTCCTCGAGCCTCAGAAATGCATTTCGGCCCGAAAGGACATGCCGTCGTAATCACTTTGCTTTATGGCCTAGCTCTTGCTACCTCAAGTCTGACGCTTTTCGGTTATATGAAGCATTCGACAATGGAGGAGTATGCAGCCGTCGTGAGGATTATTGCCTGAGAAATGGATGGGAAAAGATTTCAGCACGATCCATCAGCACTTGAATTCCTTGTTGCGCACCCGTCAGGTGTTGTCGGATTCCTGGAGCTGAATCTCTGGTTAGCGATCGGCACCTCCGTGTGTGTTCTCTACGCTTGCTTTCTTGCAGCTCTCGTAATCATTTTGACCGTTTTAACGTAAGGGCAAATTTTTCGCAACTAAACCCTTGCAGTTACCGATGCCTGGCGCCGATGCGCTCAACAATGAGTGAACGTACGAGGCAGATGCATTTGGGTCTTATGCGTGCTCTTATTTTACAGGTGGGTTTTCAAGGGCATTTTGAAGTTCAGTGTAAAGGGGAAAGCCAACGGCAGCAATATTGCAGATTACCTTGCCGATAGTGATCTTATTGGGCCCGCTGGTTGTGGTCGTCGTTGCGGCCGTTCTAAGCCTCGATTGGCAATGTGAGCCTTTTTGGTTACTTTTTTAAAGCGGTTCTAGATGCGTGCCAATTAGGCATAGGCTTATCTACGCTGCACTCCCCGATCAGTTCTACCCTCATCATCGTTCTAACTCAGCCTTATCGAAAAGTTGCGAAAAGATGGATGCTGAGAGCTTTCCGCAGGTCTTCTAGCTCGAATCCATCGCAGTCTTTTCGAACGGCTTATGTGGCGCAAGCTCCACGCGGTCAGTAGAATGCTGCAACATCTAGTTGAAAGTTCTTCGCGGTCGCAACACACTTAAGCTCGCAGCGTTGCAGTTTGGCGCAAATAATTATAGCACTCTTCAGACAACATTTTCTATTCCCTTTTCATTGTTTCTCAAACTAGTTTGATAAAACTCTTCGCTGAGTCATGTTTCTTGAAAAAGGCGTTTGTGATTGATCGTTGTGAACTTGGGTAAGAGTTAGAGTGATTTATGATCAAAGAAAAAAATGAGACCAATAACTCATTATTGAATTGTGCGTCAGCCGCATGGCTACCATTAACCAGCTGCTCTATCATATTGGGGTGAGCCATAAGTAATGTCACTTTTTCGACTTTGGACCTTTCTTCTGCGATTCTCGACCCGGTCCAAGGGGGAATATGTACCTTATGTACAAGCCGATCTGGACA
>JAQIXL010000519.1:0-29771 GCA_034700245.1 Poikilolaimus oxycercus | reverse complement strand
CGGGGCTGACGGGGTTGGCCAAAAACCGGGGTTTTCCGGGGTTGACGGGGCTGGCGGGGCCCCGGTTCCCAACCCTACAGGCTACGCAGTCTGCAAATGACCAAATTTGTTCTTTGAGAGATGCTTACTTTGAATCTTTGAGGAGCAAATAGCATTGAAATTTCTCTCCTAATTCGTGCAAATAAAAATGTTTACAAAACGTTGATTTTAAGAGGTTTATTCACCAGCTACACCCTGTCGCAAGTTCAAAACGGGTAAAAAATAAATCTCTAAGAAATTTAGCCTAGAAGCGAGCCGGAACAACGGCTGACCCTGGCGCAGCTTGCCTTCGTGATCACCGTGCCGTTCACAATCAGCTCTCCGTGTTGACAAGGCACATCGGCCGACACGCTGAAGAGACCGCAGTACGTAACGTTCCTCGAACCGTTGTCGTTCGAGGCCTAAAATGGGAATTTCAAAGTGTTTTCGCGTCGGAACTTACAGTAAGTTGCACATTCAAGAGAGCAAGAAGTCCACCGCAGCTGAAGCGAATAATGCGGCATCCATTGGAGTCGTAGCCGTTGTAGGAGAGCGTCAGTGGTTGATCGTTGGTGCCCGTTTGAACAGTGGTGACTTGACTGAGAGAGCAGTTGCCACAAAAGTCTGTAATATTGCTTCTTCCCTTTCCTTGGAAAAGAAACCAACCAGTCGTTGTTGAAGGCGTCGTAGTCAGTGTTGTTCTTGGTGTGCTGCTGGTTGTTGACAGGCTCGACGATGACGGGGAAGGGCTGACGGAGCTTGAACTGCTCGAATTCGAAGGACATTGCGACACCGCCACACAGGATGCCCTTGCAATATTGAAGCCCGATGACATGAGCTCCCCGTTCTGACAAGGGACATCCACTGAGACGCTGAGCAGTCCGCAGATTGTCGAGCTTTGCGAGCCATCTTCGTCGTATGTCTGAAAGAGATTTATTTCTCCCTCAAAAAAGGCCTACCGTCAATGCCACATTCGTGTACGTCAACAAGCTCCCACAGCTCAGCCGCACAATCGGACACAAATGCTCGTCAACACCGCCGTAGGTTACGGTAAGTGATTGGTCATTTGTTCCGTTACGCACGACTTCCACTTGGTTCAGCGAGCACGCGCCGCAAACATCTGCAATTCGTCGAAAATTAAGGTTCCGAATGAGTTTTCGGAATATTTATTTATGAAACCTTGTGACTGAAACTCACATGAGCTGGTTGTTGAAGGAGTGGTGAAGCTTGATGAAGAAGAGGAGGAGGAAGAAGAGGAAGGTTCTAGCGAC
This sequence comes from Poikilolaimus oxycercus, assembly GCA_034700245.1. Taxonomy (NCBI): domain Eukaryota; kingdom Metazoa; phylum Nematoda; class Chromadorea; order Rhabditida; family Rhabditidae; genus Poikilolaimus; species Poikilolaimus oxycercus. Next base: position 28,482 of record JAQIXL010000519.1, on the reverse strand, counting down.
GAAGAACTCGGACTGGAGGACGCATCTCCAGGGCATGAGCTCACGCTCGCACAACTGGCTCGCGTGACTTCAAAGGAATTCGATCCGGGAGACAAGAATTGTCCATTCTGGCATGTCACATCAGCAGCGGCACTTTGCTGGCCGCACACGGTATAGTTCGCTGAGCTATCACTATTCGACAGCTGAAAACTGGTTACTAAGTTAATTGTGCGGCTTTAGGAAAAGAGCAAAATGGGCAAACAAGCTGACCCTCAAGATGACAGATGAGAACGCCTGAAGAATACCGCCACAGCTGAGCCGAGCAATTGAACAGCCTTGGAGATTGTAGCCAATAGTGGTCACGGAGAGTGGAGGGTCGAGAATGCTTCCCGTGTTGCGAATCTGGCTTGTCGAACAGCTTCCACATGAAGCCGACGTCGTCGATGGTGATGTTCTTGAGCTGCTCGAAGATGCTAAAGTCGAAGAGGCGCTCGGGCTTGAAGGATTAGGCGCAGAAGAGGAAGGTCTCTGGCTTGAACTTGACACGCTGCTCGAGTTTGCTGGACAGGAGAGTACAACGGTGCATGATGCTCTGTCCAAAGGAATCGGGTTCGACTCGGAAAGCACGAATTGGCCGTTCTCGCAAGGCACATTCAGAGAAACGCTAAAGACACCGCAGAACGAATAATTGCTAGAGTAATCGGCATTTGAAACCTGCAATGCAAGACTTTCATCCAAGTCCTTTTCAAAAATCATACCGTGAGTGCAACAATCGCCGGAGTTAGAAGATTTCCGCAAGTCAACTGGGCAATCAGGCATCCTTGAGGAGTGCTGCCGTTGACGCTCACCGAGAGCGCAGGATCCAGCAGGCCCCTCACAAGTTGAATTTGGCTTGTTGAACAGTTCGCACAGGGAGCTGAAAGAGGCAACACTGTTGGATATGCAAGAAACGCTTACAATTCGTTGAAGTCGGCGACGAAGTCGGTGAGCTAGAGGGATTACTGGTCGAGGCCGACGAAGACGATGGATTAGAAGCTGAAGACGGACTTGAGATTGAGCTGGCTGTGTTACTCGACGATCGTGGGCTTGACGAGACTAATGTGGATGAGGCAGGGTTTGAGCTTGATAAGGAGGACACTTCACTCGAGTTGGAACTAGCTGAACTGCTGGGAGCAGTTGATGCGGACGATAGTTGCGCTGATGCCGATGATGCTGGTGGACTTGAACTGCTGGCCGAGCTTGATGAAGTCGAGGCAGATGACGGCATCTCACTTGAGCTTGACGGACTGCTTGAGTTCGCTGGACATTGGCTAACAGAAATGCAGTAAGCTCGGTCAACAGAAATTGGATTTGCTTCGGACAAAACGAATTGTCCTCCCTCACAGGGAAGATCGAGCGAAGCACCGAGGAGACCGCAGAATGAATGATTGCTCGAGCCGGCATCAACCTAAAGACTTTTTCACGGAAGACAAAAACGTACAATCAGTGCCACTTCGGAGAATGTGAGGAGGCTTCCGCAGCTGAGTCTGGCAATCGGGCAGCCCTGCGAGCTGATTCCACTGTAGGAGATGGAGAGGGACTGGTCGTTTGAGCCCGTCTTGGCTAGGTCAACTTGGCCCAAGGCGCAACCGCAGGAGACTGAAGGGACAACTTGATTGAGTAATGGAACAACACTTACAGCTTGTTGTTGAGGACGATGCTGTTGAAGTGGCTCTGCTGGACGACGAACTGCTCGGACTTGACGAAGGCGAGCTGCTGCTGATTGATGATAAAGTTTGAGGTGCCGAAGAGCTTGAAGATGAGCTTGAAGTTGAGCTAGCGGAACTGCTGGCTGGACCCGCCGAGGACGCCAATGAACTCGGAGCAGCCGAGCTTCGTGAGCTTGATGCTGGTGTTGATGAACTCGGAGCCCTCGAGCTTGTGAGACTGCTCGAGTTGGCTGGACAGAAAAGCACTGCAGTGCAGGAAGCCCTCGCCACAGGAATCGGATTCGACTCCGAGAGTACGAATTGGCCATTCTCACAGGGAAGATCAAGGGAGACACTTAGGAGTCCGCAGAACGAATAGTTGCTCGAGTAGTCAGCACTCGAAACCTGAAAAATGGAACGTCTTTCATGATACTAGTGATCTTTGATCATACCGTTAGTGCAACTTGGGCTGGGGTCAAGATGTTTCCGCAAGTCAGTTGAGCAATTGGACAGCCTTGAGAACTGCTGTCGTTGACGCTCACTGAGAAGGCTGGATCAAGTAGGCCTCTCACAAGTTCAATCTGGCTCGTGGAGCAGTTTCCACAAGGCGCTGAAAAAGAAGCTCTTCATTGTAAAGACTTGAAGTAAACGAAGAGGCATGCACAAAATTCACTCACAGCTTGTTGACGACGGAGACGATGGCGAGGAGCTAGCTTGACTGCTGTCGGTACTTGCCGCTGAAGTCGAGCTCGATGCAGAAGGCCTCCTTGAGCTTGAATCAGCAGCATTGCTTGGGCTTGTAGACGACGACGCCGAACTTGAAGATGATGATTGAGGATTTGAGGTGCTTCTACGGCTTGATGTTTGCGAAGTAGAAGAAGATGCTGGACTTGGGCTCAAACTTGATGAGCTTGAGTTTGCCGGACATTCGTTGACCGAAACGCAGGTGGCCCAATTCACAAGAATTGGATCTTCTGCTGACAAAACGAATTGCCCATTCACACAGGGAATATCGAGTGAAGCGCTCAAAAGTCCGCAGAAGGACAAGTTGCTCGATCCATCGCCACTCGAAACCTAAAATTGCCTCGACTCTCGAAATATTTTGTAGAAGCAAACCGTTAAAGCCACTTCTGAGAATGTCAAAAGACTTCCACAGCGCAGCCTCGCAATCGGGCATCCTTGAGAGCCGATGCCACTGTAGGAGATGGACAGCGATTGGTCGTTCGATCCCGTTTTCAGGAGCTCGACTTGACTCAAAGAGCAATTTCCGCATGAGACTGTAATGATAAAAGTTATGACTCAATCAAAGTCTTACAGATGCTTGTTGTCGGTGCAGAAGATGACGCGCTTTCAGTGCTGGACGAAGCAATTGATGAAGAGCTGCTAGATCCAGAAGAGTCTCCAGGAGATTGTGAATTCGATGGGTTTGATGGAGAATTCGTCGCAGAAGCGGGGCTTGAACGCGAGGAAGCTGGCGAAGGTGAGCTTGCAGAGTTGCTTGATCCACTTGACGACGCAGTGGAGGCTGAAGACGGGCCCCGGCTTGAACTCGACAGAATGCTGGAGTTGGCTGGGCAGATGAGCACAGCCTTGCAGGTGGCGCTGTCGATGGGAATTGGATTCGACTCCGAGAGAACGAATTGGCCGTCTTCACAAGGAACATCGAGTGAGACACTCAAGAGACCGCAGAAAGAGAAGTTGCTTGAGCCGTCATTGCTCGAAATCTGAAAGACAAATTCTCTAGTTTTGGTGCATCTCATACCGTTAGTGCAACTTGAGCCGGTGTCAGGTTTCCACAGGTCAAGTGGGCAATCGGACAACCTTGCGGGGTGCTGCCGTTGACAGTAACTGTAAGCTGCGGATCGAATAGCCCTCTCACGATCTGGATCTGACTCGTTGAGCAATTTCCGCAGGGAGCTAAAAGCCTATTGAACAACAAACCTAAACTAACCCCTGGTTGTTGAAGCTGACGCTGGTTGCGAGCTGGCTGACAATGAGCTGCTGGCAGGACTTATTGCAGGTGAGAAGCTTGAGGACGCTGATTCACTTGAGCTTGAGAAGCTGCCGGCTGGGCTTGATGAGAGCAGAGCGGAAGTTGAGACCGATGATGCGCTTGAGTTTGCTGGACATTGACTGACAGAGATGCAAGTTGCCCAATTCACGGGAATCGGGTTCTCTTCCGGCAGAACGAATTGTCCTTTCACACAAGGAAGTTCAAGAGAGGAGCTCAAGAGACCACAGAACGACAAGTTACTCGAACCGTCTCCGCTTGAAACCTAAAAAAGTGATCGTAGTTGAAACCTTCGAAATCCTACCGTTAGGGCAACTTCGGAGAAGGTGAGAATGCTACCACAGCTCAGTCTTGCAATAGGACAGCCCTGAAGGCTAATGCCGCTGTAGGCGATGGACAACGACTGATCGTTGGAGCCGGTTTTCAACAGCTGGACTTGGTTTAGCGAGCAGTTTCCGCAGGAGACTGAAAGAGAGTCAATTCTCTCTGACGAAAGAAAAAAAATCTTACAGCTGCTTGTTGTTGGTGACTGCGAGGATACAGAGCTTGGAGAGCTTAAAGCGAAGCCCGCAGTTGGCGAGCTGGATCCCAAGGATGCAGAGGATGATGCTCCACTTGATGGGGATGAGCTGCTAGAGCTTGACAAAGACGGTCTCTGGCTGGAACTCGTCGAGATGCTGGAGTTTGCTGGACAGATGAGCACAGCCTTGCAGGAGGCGCTTTCGATCGGAATAGGATTGGACTCCGACAAGACGAATGGTCCGCTCTCGCACGGAAGATCGAACGAGATGCTGAGAAGACCACAGAAAGAGAAGTTCGTGCCATCGGCAGTTGATACCTAAACGAAGGTTTTGCTGAAAAACTTGTTCTACCGTTAGAGCAACTTGAGAAAGAGTGAGCCCGCTTCCACAAGAGAGATGAGCAATGGGACAACCCTGCGATGTGCTGCCATTGACCGTCACCGAAAGTGGCGGGTCAAGGAGGCTCCTCACGATTTGGATCTGGCTGCTCGAGCAGTTTCCACATGGAGCTGAAAAGCTTTTAAATAAATAAATAATTAAATTAAATTTTTTTTTTTAATTAAAAAAATTAAATAAATAAAAAAAATCCATGAAATAAATGAAGAAATTGTTCTAGAAATCTGCTCACAATTTGTTGACGGAGAAGCTAAAGGAGCCGATGATGCGCTTGAACTCGGACCGACAGAACTCGGACCGACAGGAGAGCCAGACACAGAGCTTGAGAACGGCAAAGCTGGAGTTGAAGCTGATGAGGCTCTCGGACTCGACGCGATGCTCGAGTTGGCTGGGCACTGGCTGACCGACACGCAGTACGCCCTTTCCACAGGAATCGGATTCGCTGCTGACAGGACGAATTGCCCATTTTCACACGGAACATCGAGTGAAGTGCTCAAGAGGCCGCAGAAGGAATAGTTGGAAGAGCCGGTGTCAACCTGATATTTTTGTTGTTGAACATAAAAACTCACAAAAAGCGCCACTTGCGAGAAGGAAAGAAAACTTCCACAGCTGATTTCGGCAATGGGACAACCCTGAGAGCTGATTCCGCTGTAGGAAACAGAAAGCGACTGATCGTTCGAGCCTGTCCTCACGGTCTGGATTTGATTCAACGAGCAGTTTCCGCAAGGAACTGTAACTTCTTTTTGTGCTTCTATAGCTTCACTCACCTGGAGTTGCCGGCGTCGACGATGGAGCAAGTGAAGTCGCTGGACACTGCGACACCGCCACGCAGGTAGCCGACTTCACATCAAAAGGCACTCCTCCCGGTGCGACGAGCTCTCCGTTTTGGCATTCAAGATTGAGCGAAACCGCGAGCAAGCCGCACGTGGTGCTGCTGTCTCCATTGTCGTTTGAAATCTGAAAAGATCCTTCATTGTGTTGAAGAAATTACCGTCAAGGCAACAATCGAGAAGGAGAGAAGGCCACCGCAGTTCAACTGTACAATGGGACATCCTTCTTGATCGAATCCGCTGTAGATGGCTGAGAGCGTCTGGTCATTGGAACCCGTCTTCGCCAGTTCCACCTGGTTCAGGGAACAGTTTCCGCAGACAGCTGAAAAGGGGAAGGAAATGAATTCTTTGAATCTGTGATGAAGCTGAAACTCTTCTAATGACATTCGAGGTAAAAGCTCACGACTGCTAGTTGTTCCCGATGGCGCGGTAGTTGTGAGGCTCGAGTTGACCGGGCATCGAGTGACCGCAACACAAGTAGCCGAGGCAGCAGCGAAAGGATTGGAACCCGGCACGACGAGCTGCCCATTCTCACAGTCCAGATCTAGCGAGACATCCAAAAGCGCGCACACTGTGACACTGCTCGAGTTATCAGCATTTGAGGCCTGTAAAACACTTTCGAAAAGAAAGAAGAAAAGTACCGTTAAGGCAACAATGGCAAAAGAGAGAAGCCCTCCACAGTTCAAGGTCACAATCGGACATCCATCGGGTAAATTTCCATTGTACGAAACAGTCAGAGAACGATCGTTGCTGCCCGTCTTCACCAGGTTCACATTGTCCAAAGAGCAATTTCCGCAGGCAGCTGCAAATGTTTGTTCTAAGAGTGAACTCTCGGTTTTGTTCTCTTCAGTCTGAAAATGGAAGACAACTCACGATTCGGAGTAGTCGACGCTAGGGCTGTGGTCGGTGATGGAGTGGGAGCAGCTGGGCACGTGCTCACCGTCGTGCAGCTCGCTTTCTTGATAGTGAACTCGTCTGGTGCGCTCGCCACGAGATCTCCGTTCTCGCATGTGGCATAGATGTTGACATTCAAGAGCCCACAGACCACCTCGCCTACGGTGCCATTTTCGTTTGTGATCTACAACATGAGAAAAGTAAAAGTAAGACAAACCATGAGAACGACTGTTGAGAACGTGGTAATATCCGTGCAGCTGATTCTCACGATGCGACAGCCTTCAGAGTCGATTCCATCATAAGAAACTGTGAGGGCCCGATCATTGTCGCCCGTCCTCATAATGTCCACCGTCAGTGAGCAGTTTCCGCAAGATGCTGCAAGTTTGATAATTTCCTGCCAACTACAAGAAAACTTACGTTTTGTCGTTGACGACAAGCTTGTTGAGGAGCTGGCTGGGGAAGAGGAGCTCGTGGGGGAAGAGAAGATGGTCGATAGCGATGGTGCAGGCGAGCTTGCCTCACTTGACACAGAGGACACGCTTTGGATCGGCAAGCTTGGAGACACAGAAGGAAGTGATGAACTTGGCAAAACGGATGAGCTGGCTGCAGAATACAATGTTGGGTTACTAGAGCTCGAAATGGGAGAGGCAGGCGAGCTTGCACCAGATGGTGGAGCTGGGCTTAACGATAGAGAACTTGCAGCCGAGGATAGTGACGACTGTGCGCTGGTTGGTGAGGCTGGCGAGCTGGACTCGAATGGTGAGGATGACAGAGAGCTGCCTTCTGATGAAAAATCCGAAGACTGGCTCTCAGTTTGTGGCGACGTCGATGACAGCGCTGCAGAAGATGAAGACGGACTGATCGAAAAGGCCGAATTGCCAGCCGATGACGACCCACTCGCTGGGATCGAAGAGGGCGGGCTAGCTTGAGTAGACAGCGACGGGCTTCCACTGCTTGGAGAAGGAGATGAACTTCTTCGAGGCGACGTGGTTGCGGCTGACGATGGACTGGCAGGCGATTGAGATGCGGAATATGAAGAGGCTTCCGATGATGGTGAAGGAGAGGCCGCAGTGCTGCCCGCTGAAGAAGAAACGGAAGTCCCACTTGAAGAATTTGGCGATGGTGAAGTCAACGACGGCAAAGATGAACTCGACGAAAAGGGACTTCTTGACGAACTCGAAGCGGAATAAGAACTGCTCTCCGATGCAGGCGAACTTGACGATGCCGCGAACGAAGAGGCGCTGCTTTCTGAGGAGTAACCCAAAGACGAGCTTGAAGGTCTTGACGAGCTCGGCGGCGAAAATGGACTTGATACTCTTGCAGAACTGCTTTGCGATTCAGCAGACGGGTTTGCTGTTGACAAAGAGCTGGCTTTGGAGAATGAACTTGAACTCGATGACGAGCTGCTAGCTGGCAATGCTGTAGAGGTTGCTGAAGATGATCGGGAGTTCAGTGAGGCTGTGGATGCTGGAGGGCTGCTGGCCGATGAAGCCGACGAAGGTGAACCGCTGGCAAATGAAGATGGCAAAGCCGAGCTTGCTGAACTTGGTTTAGAAGGGGAAGATGAAGGAGTGAAGGACAAATACTGACTCGACGCGCTTGATGCATAGGATGAACCGTCGTCAGAAGGAATTGATGCGCTTGACGATCCTGAAGTGCTCGGCGACGACGTTGAGGGATTCAATGAAGCCGACGACAACGGGCTGGATGAACTTGCTGATGAGCTGCTGCTTGATGATCCGGAAGCGCTTGAGGAGTATAAAGATGATGATGGTCGAGCCGAGCTCGGCGTACTGGAACTGCTGATGAAAGAGCCGGCTGAAGATCCCGGAGACACTGAGCTGCTCGATTCTGATGCCAAATTCGACGAGCCAGATGAACTTGATTCAGACGAAAACGACGAGGAGGGACTTGGTGAAGGTGCATTGCTTGAAGATACCGAGCTGGCTTCAGAAGACGAACCGACCGAGGGAGGAGAGCTGCTTTCCGAGGGCTCTTGAGAGGACGGTCCTGATGGAGAAGACGCCGATGGTCCTGCTGGGCTCGAAGATCTCGAAGAGGGCGAAGACGGGTTCGACGAGTAAGGAGAGCTGCTCTCCGAGGGCTCTTCAGAGGATGGTCCTGATGGAGAAGACGCCGATAGTCCTGCCGAGCTCGAAGATCTCGAAGAGAGCGAAGAGGGGCTGGACGAGTAAGGAGAGCTGCTCTCCGAGGGCTCTTCAGAGGACGGTCCTGATGGAGAAGACGCTGGTGGTCCTGCTGAGCTCGATGACTGTGAATCCGACGATTGCGATGATGAAAAGCTTGATGATTCCGATGAGCTAACTGAAGATGGTGACGAGCCCGGTGAATTGCTGGCTTCAGATGAGAAAGTTGATGCAGATCCAACGGTGGCAGGAGATGCCGACGGACTCGACGAAATCGAAGAGCCGCCGATTGAAGCAGAAGACGACGCTTGACTTGAAGAACTTGGAGAGGTCGAGCTTCCTTCGGATGAGCCAAGGAACGAAAGACTCGCAGACGAAGGACTTTCAGCTGTTGAAGACGATGAACTTGATCCAATTGGCCCAATTGACGGGATGGAGCTGCTTTCGGAGGCAACAGACGAGCTTGGAGAAGATCCTTCAGACGGCACCTGTGATGAACTGGAGGAGCTTGCTGATGACGAAGGTGCCGCTGACGAATAAGGACAAGGCGTGAAGACCGAAGAGCTCAAAGATGAGAGTCCGTTGCTTGAAGAAGAAGCCGGGAGTGGCGACGATGAAGAAGTCGAACCAGCCAAGCAAGCTTGCCACGCGTTGTATTCGGCCGAGCATTGGGTCACCGTAGTTGTCGGCACGGTCGTTGGCGATGGGCTCTGAATCGTTTCATCATTGCTTGTTTCAAAACTTCTGTTATCAAGCAGAATCGAAAAAAAAATACCGGAGTCGATGGAGTTGATGTAGTGGTTGATGGAGTAGTTGAAGTGAAGGTCGGTGGTGGAACGGTCGCATTCCTTGCGCACACCAATACGCCGGCAGCCACAGTCTTGTCATACGGTGGACAACAGGCCACGCGCGGGAATTCACAAGCGTCGAAATTGCAGGCCATAACTTCACTCAGACTGCCACTACAATTTCAATGCTCACTTTTTCTTCTCTCCTTTGAAGATTTCAAAATCAAAGAAGCAAACAAAATGCTTACTTGCATGTACAAGACTCCACGCAGGTTCGTGTCCAAACGCTTCTTCCGCATCCGCCGCAGGTATCGTTGCATTTGCCTTGCACCCAATTGCTGTACTGATTTGTACAGGCTTGGCCGCTGACTAAAAAGACCTCGATCAACAATTTTAGAAGGCAAACCTGAGGCAAAGAAGCAAGCGACGACGAAAAGTCTCACGAAGAGAGACGAGTCAGTCATTTCGAGAACGAATTGACCTTGCCAGTGAGCTCTCTCACGCCTTATAACGGCTCGAGGGATTATTTCACAAAGCCTATTCTAACGTCAAGGTTCAATGTGTTTTCGAAGAGTGTTTTGGTGTCGGAGTTTTGGGTTTGTTTTTCGCTCGCTTCCGTATAGTTATGGAAATTCGGCGTTTTGGCCTTTTTCGATGATCTACGAACCAGGAAAAGGAAAATCGCAGCCGCAATATCAATTTTAAGCTGCACCATTACTGAGGTTTCGAGGTCGTTGCGTCTTTAGTGTGTTCGAATCTTGACCGGAGGTTGTTCGTTCGAGCACTTTTCGATCAATTCCATCGTAATTGATGCTCAACCGATCAGAAGTTGCCCTTTTATAAAGCCAAAACAGGCACCAGGAAGTCAACATCGAATGGCCACTCACTCAGCAGTCAGCATAATCATCTTTTTGGATGCAGTTGTGTAATTCTGGCAGCGGGAACAAATAAAAAAAATCAATCAAAGAACGGCTTTTATTTTCAAAAATTTCAGCGTAATACAAAATAAATATTAAATCAAAAAGGCTCATTTTCTACAAATTATCGTAACCATCTGATGGCACTGTCACATTGCCAGGAGCGTCTGGAGCCAGTTCCTGTGGCCATCCTTCTGAAGCCGTTTGAGACTTTGGCCGGTATTTGTCGAATTCCTAAATCCGATACAGAAATTATTAAATCTCCAAAAAGTACCTGTCGCATGAATTTGTAGATTTCCTGAAAGATGGGACGACTCTTGGGATTTTCAGCCCAGCAATTCAGCATAATTTTCTCATAGCTGAAAGTCGCTGATCTTCCTCAAGACTCACATATTTTTGGGGCAACTCTCTGGTCGAGGCAAGCGTTCGCCAGTAGACAAGAATTCCAGCAGTTTCCTAATGTCCGTGCCATTATAAGGCTGATCACCGAGGCTGAAGATCTCCCACAGCAGAACGCCATAGGCCCAAACGTCACCTTCCGTCGTGAACTGCAGATGGCAATTGGCAAAAATCAGGAACCCCCACTTTCTCGTTATTCCTCAACCCTTCTATAGGCGTAATGTAGATAGGCATTGGTCGATTCAGTGACTTCAAAGGGTAGCCCTGCTTATAAGTGTCAAATCTACGCGCGAGTCCAAAATCAGTAATTCGAAGAGAAAGATTGTTGTCAAGCCTGCAAAAGTTTTTCGCTATTGGATAAGAGAGGTATACAGGCAATTTCTTGCAGCCAGATCGCGATGAACAATATGATTTGAGTGCAAGTAAACCATTCCAGACGCTGCCTCCTTGGCGAAACGAATAAGCTTTATATGATCGACTGGCTGAAAGATGTAATTCAATTTTGTTTCGATTTTTATTCGTAAGCTGGGTGTACCTGGGTGTCACGCATCCTTTTGAGATGATCTATTAGGCAACCGCCTTCCATGTATTCGCTCACCAACAGTGGCACGGGCCCATCACCAACATAGCCGAGCATGCTCACCACGTGCAGGTGTCTAGATTCAATGTGCTCCCATAAACAATTAACCCACCGAATGCTAGCCATCACTCGAGCTTCGTCGAAAGCGTCGCAAGCAAACTCGGGCTTTAGCTCCTTACAGGCCACCTTGATAATCTGTTTGTCTTCGGCGTCTTCGCTAAGAATCAGCTCGCGAAGGTAGACTTTACCGAAGTGACCTATTATTTGGCCATTGTTAAGTTAACTTCTTCCGTGTACTTACCGTGTCCGATTAGTCGACCCTTTGAAGCAAACTGTTTCTGAGTAAATCGGGTAAAACAAGTTATTCCCACATTCTGAACGACACTTCTCAATGAAACAAATGACGAAGCCTACCTCGAGCAGAAGTTCCAAGCCTTGACCTCCGGAGGTGGTTTCTCTCCGTCGTCTGATGTACTCCTGCAAGCTGAATGCCTGAAGATTTTTTGCTCACCAATAACATGCGGATGAATTTGAAGGCGCCGAGCGCAGAGATCATTACGATTGCAGTCGTAACAATCACAATAATTGCAATAGTTAAAACGTTTCTAACGAAATGTGTCGTCAGTTGTTCTTCAATTTGACGCCTTTTAGCTCTTAATTTATCGAGCGCTTCACTGGCACTAAGCTCCTCCTCGTTTCGCAGGTTTTCTTTCTCTGCGAGGCGTTTCACCTCCAGTGTCACAAATTGCTGACACTCTGCGAACTGTATTTCATGTAGCTTCGTGCTGAGTTCAAGGAGTTTACGTTCTTCCTTTGACATCTGCATCATCATCTTTCTTCTTTGTTGCTGTATTCGACTCCGTTGATCTTCACAATTCGCTCGCTTTCTGTCTAGCATTCCTCGTTGTTCTTGCAAATTTTCCTTCACCGACTCCCAGAGTTCCTTGTTTGCTTCTTGAAGAATAATGCTTGCCACAACGAATTCTAAGTTTGCGTCGAGTCGATCCCTTAACTCGCTTAGTGACCTATGATTTGCAGTCCACTACTGTAGCAACATTCACTCACATGTGATGGGAGTCGGCTCTGATCTTGTTTATAATTTCGTATTGACGAGTAGCAGCTTGTTTATATTTATAAATTCTTTCGCCAACTGTTAGATTTCGTGCAAATTTGAAATCTTCAAATCGTTCGTCATTTAGTTTTTCGGCGATTTTCTAAACCAATAAGCTCCTATGTAAATCATTCAACGTACAGTCATAAATGGCCAATTGTTTGACCTGCATTGGCCTTGAAACTGATCCGCATCGAGTGTAATAACGTAAATGCCTCCCAGTCCGTAGTTGCGAATAAAATCCAGCTAAATAATCAACCATTATTAGCTTTTTGGAGGACCAAACGGCAAAGACAAGGGAATGATTTTATAAAGTTTCGAAGTTTTGTCTGATGAGCAATTTATATACAGTCTCACCTTTTCGTTGATGGATATCTCGTCCTCGAAAACGGTTTTGCTGCTTTTGTCATAGACAGGAGACTGATTCTCAATAGTGCACATCTTCAGTTTGCGACATATAACAGAAGCTGATTAAGAAACGTACCGATGCGCCACGGTACATAGCAGCGTTAATTGTTCCATTTTTGGTAGTCTCGTTCACTACATACAGAGCGGCGCCTAGAAGTAGCTTCGATAATGGAATTTCATACAGTTGGACTAGTGTTGGATTCTAAATCATCTCTCTTGATTCCGTCGAAAACAAACGTCTTGAAATGAGGTATCGATGAAATGCGTCAAGCCGGTAGGTTGTGGCGCCATGTTGACATATGCCGTAACGGCAACGAAGTTCACAAGTCTAACGAAAAATCTTCGGAATCAGCAATGACATACTGGTTCAGTTGCAGCAGTTTTGCGTTTGCAATTTCGTTCCGCGGTTCGATATTTCTTATCTCTACGCTGAGAAGCATGCCTTGAGCACGTGAGCTTTCTCGAATCATCTATTAGGATTGTTTTATGATTAGACTGTGAAAAAAACCTTAAAAATAGTCGTAAAATCAAACTTGCTGGAATCCAAAATGGCGTCACGCCAATAGAAATGTATTCCGTGAGTCCCGATATCGATCGTCATGCTGATAAATGCGTCAACTAATCTTGCACACAAAGTTTCGTTGCGAACAGCATTATCCACCGCGCTTTCAACCACCCAAGATTTCAAGCGATAATCGTATTTTTCCACACCCAACAAAAGTTTTAAATTTGAATCTTTTGCTCGTAGCGCACGCACACTTGAGTCTAAAGTGAAGACCATTTTCGGGTCGTGAATTATGGGCGTACTGAAATAAGTAAATTCGTTCATAAAATCGCATACATTTTCAACTCTTCCGTTAGAGCGATGAGGCGGACTGAGAGATGCGTGCAAAGACCAGGAACATAGCTTCTGGCTAAGTCTTGAAGCGTTTCGTTCGAAGATATAAAGTAGTTGAAATCACAAAAGCGTACGTAGCCTTTCATTTGATGCTCTGAATATTAATCGAATAACATTTTCAAAAAGAAACATCAATGGAAGCTGATAATCCTACCAGCGTTTATGTATGCCACGCCAGCCAGAAGGGCCAGTAGAGTGGGTTGATACATCTCGTTCTCAAAACGGCATTAGCAGCATTTTCATAAACGTTGTTTATTGTTAGTTCCTGAAAATGCCATTGTGACTACAAGAAATGCTAATAGATTCTACTTAAAAATAGATGAAAAATAAAAGGACGCCAATAAAAGGGGATTGCTTGGAAAATGCGCCCAAGAAATCGGTTTCTAGCCAAGAGTAGTGAATCGAGGTCGAGAAACGCTGAAAGATTTCGTGAAACGGGGCTCATCTGTCTAGGCCAAAAGGCTTACTCACACGACAGGTGACAGGATGCTGAGGAAGGGAGGGAGGCGACGTTTATGAGTGCTCAAAACGTTTTCAGCTTTGTGTAATGCCACAGCGACATGAGTCAACGCAGTTTTCTAGTCTTCTAGCTAGTCCAGCATTTTGTTTCGTAGGCGGTTTACACGCTCTAACGAAGGAACAATGACAATAGGGTACTTATCAATAGCTCGACATGATATCTACCTTTAGACGAGCGAACGCTTTCAGAAGACGGACTATGAGTGTAACACTCTTGCTGGCTTCCAGTCGAAATGAACACGAGGATGCAGCTGTCTCTTCGCAAGCCTCTTGCTGAATGTGAAGGTCAAAAGTTGAAGAAAAGAGATGACAAAGAGCTTATGTTTCGTCAGCAGAAGACTGATTTATTGCATTTCATCTTGACGAAGCTCGAAAAGCTTCAAATGAATGAACGAAAATGACAGTGGAATCGGGGACTTTTTACATTCTTTTCTAACAAAATTGGTAGACGAGTATTTGTCGCCGGCGAATCCACGGGCTGTTCACAAATCATCTTAAAAAGTACAACTGAATTCATGATTCTTACTGACATTGACATTCGCTCGTACCTACAACAGCATCATCTCTAACAGCTGCTGCCGATGTTGTCAGAGGTGATACAATATGAGTTTCACAAGAAATAACAGCCACGTCTGCATGAGTAAAAAATGTTTACGAATTTTTGGTCTCTTCGCCGATTGAGGATGGGTGACGCGGTCAACGACAACCGTGAGATTGTGAAATTCCTCTTTTCTCTTAGAATTCACAATTTGTTCATTCAGCTGTGCCTTGTGACCAAGCGGATGCGTTTCTCAAAAATAACCCCATTTCTGTTTTGTGTCCGCTCTCAAATTCGTTTTTCGTCTTTTTCCAAAAAAGTTTGAAGGTCATTGAAATTGATGGTAAAACGACGACGGCACAGTGAATGTTGAGGTGCCTTGTTCCATCAGTCGAAAAGAAGAAAAGAACCTGTTCGTACAAGGTCGACCCCTCTGCCTTCTCTCCAATGTCTTCGCCCATTGTGGGCCCCTCACACGACCATCTTCAACTTCGAAAAAGATCACGAAAAATTTGGAGACGCGAGTTTTGTGGCCGGACGAAAAGAGGCGCGACCCTTGCTCGTCAAGTTGAGTATAAAGGTTTCCGACTCGTTCGACTGAATACGGACGCCGGGCATCTCTGTCAAAATGAAGACCTTCATCCTCCTTGTCGCCCTTGCGCCAGTCCTGTTGGCCGCCCCGGCAGGCATGCTCAACAAAGCCGGCTTGGACATCACCTCTCCAACCTTCCGCTTCCCCACTCCTCCAGTCGTCGGCAACAGGGCAGAGGTTCTGCAGTACATTCCGAAGGAGCTTATGGACTTTGCCACTAGCGTAAGTCACCCTTTTCAAGTAAAGAAGAAGTTATAGTTGACCGAGGAAGAGAAGAAATCCTTGGAAAAGATTCCTCAAATGATGAAGGAGCGCCATATTATCATCACTCTGAAGAACATGCCGGGACTTCTTCGTGAAGTCTCGCCTTCTACGTACGAGAAGTACCAGAAGCTTATCGACATCCTCGAGACGAAGATGAAGCGCCTGAGCCAGCCCACACAGGACTTTATTCGAAAGGTACACTTCTTTGGCCTGACTCCAAAAACAACAACGTCAGATGATCGACGACATAGACTCCCTTAGTGCGAGTTGGCAAAAGCGCCTCAATGGAGACTTCACGACGATGGACGCCGAGATGATGAAGGAGGTCATGGCAAAAGGCCTGGAGATGCTCGGCAACATCATTCGCTTCTTCGACGAAAACCCACAGGCGCAAGCGGAAGTCGGCGAGCAGTGGCCCGAGATTGGCCTCCTCTTCAAATGTGAAACTTTTTTTTGTTCAAAAACCTCAAATTTCAGCCGAAATCTACAATTACCTTAAGACACTTGCCAAGATTGACCCGAAAGTCTTCGCACAGCTCATCGACATCAGCATGCAGATGAAGAGGAAGCAGCAGATGCAAGTCAAGATCCCCAATGACTTGAGCTCTCAGTTTGCTCGCAATTAAAATCATTAGACCTCTTGCTTTTACTCTGCTGAAATCAGAAACGCATTGTATACATAACCTCTCGTTGCTTTAATGCAATAAACAATTCATGCCACTGTTTATTAAAAAAGACAACAAAAAATCACAAGACAGAAAATATCGTTGAATTTGTTCTTTCGGCACAGTCGATCCAAGCTTGGTATGCAGTTGTGCATTCTTCAGTTGTTGCTTGAGCGGCTTGCCTAACAATTCGTGGCTTATTCTCGCTAATCTGAAGATCTTTTACTTCTTCCTCGGTTGTCGCATTGAGAATGCACAGGATTTCACCGCCAAAAACGGTCTTCTCATATGGAGCGCAACAGACAGGACGAGGGAAGCGACAGGGAGAGAAGCCGCAGGCTTGAACGTGAGAGAGTTGGCCACTGAAAGAGTAGGAAGATGCTCAAGAAGCTTACCTGCAGGCGCATCCAGGCAGACATTCACGGGTCCAGTTGCTTTGGCCACATCCACCACAGGAGTCGGAGCAGGGGCCTTCGGCCCACTCGGTGTACTGCTCCGAGCACTGAACGGAAACTCCTACAAAACTTTGAAAGTCGCTGATTCTCTTCTTACCAGAAAAAATTAATGCAGACAAGAGAAAAGCAGTCAGAGCAGACGACATCTTCAGGGCACAAGACCAATGTAGTGGATGGCTAGCTTCCGTTTCTCCAGCCTTAAATACGCTCCGTTTCATGAATTATTCAGATTTATGTGTTTGAGAGGAGAGAGGCACGTGTTATCTGATGTTTTGGTTTTGTGGTACGCATTTCCGAGCTGAGCTTCCTGGTTCACTTGATTGTGAGTCAAAAGTTCGATGTTCGATCACTTGAAGGGAAAACATCTGGTGTTGTTTGTCACGAATTCGACGACCCAAAACTTGAACGCGCCGACAGGCTCTTCTTTGTTCCCAGTTGAACAAGGTTCTTGAACGCTGCACAATGTAAAAGAGAAATCAGCTCCTGTCTTTTGAGCGCAAAACAGGCGAATGCTGACTCAGCGTAAATTCATAGCCGATGTAACAGGCACAGCTCGAATCTGATTCAAGCCTGGTGTCGCGATGAATGTTCACGCTCTAGTTCAGTCTGTTTCGTTGGAGCTTGAGGGTGTACTAACACTTTATTCGCTGTTAGCCTCTCTGTGCTTTTTGTTCGTTCATCAAAACGTGCGACGGGAATCGCCTCGACGTGCCGTTTGCCCCCCTCTCTAGGAACCAAAGAGGGAGAAGAACGTTCTTTTCTAGACTCCCTCCCCCCCCCCCCATACGACGACAACACCCTTCATTTTTTGCCCCTTCGTCCCACGCAAAGTTTCTTGCTCTCTCCTCCCATTACTCACGCTTCGTGTCCGAAAGAGTATAAAATCATGTTTTAGGTCAACAGTTGGACCATCGAACAGCCAAATGTGGATCTCTTTCGTCGTTCTTGTTGCTGTTCCTGCAGTCGTTCTCGCCGGTCCTTTTGACAAGCTCGGCGATCTAAGCGTCTACACGTTGCCTCAAATGCTTCAAGCACCCATCGCTTCGGCTCCTAGCGAGGTCGGCGATTTCCTCAACGATGTGGTAAGGCAGACGTTACCGCTCTTTGAAAAAAATTTGTAGATGTCAGGCAATGATGCGGGAAAATTGGAAAAAGAACTGCCACTTTATGTGTTGAAGCAGAACATAATCGTCACGACCAAGACTCTCCCTGATGTTCTGCGCGCGATTTCACCTTCAGCTTTCAAGAAATACCAAAATATGACGAGCCTCTTGAAGGCAAAGTTCAATCGTCTCAGCAAGCCAACCCAAGCTTTCATTACCAAGGTTGTTAAAGTCGAAAATTCAGCAATGAAAAACTTTAGAGCATCGATGAAGTTGATAAAGGACTAATCTACTATCAAAAAGATCTTAAAGGCAACTTCAGCCGCCTTAACGATGAGAGTGTCGCTAGAAAATCGTCAATCAGACTTTTCAAAATTCTGCGGGGCATCGTTCAGTACCTGGAGACCAACCCGAAGGTCAAAACTGAAATCGCCGAGCAATGGCCTAACTACGGCAAGCTGTTCGCATGTAAGTTAGTTCTGAAAAATCTGACTGAATTTTTTTAGCCTCTATGTACAAGCCTCTCAAAACGATTGCCACTATCGACGAGAAACAAATCGAACCGCTAATTGACGCTAGCTACCACTACAAGCTGAAAGAATACGAGTGCGACATTGGCATTAGGAAAAGCTGTTGACGGTCCTAGTTCATTGCATGCCTTTGTTGATCGCTTGAAGTTCTAGCATAAATGTACCCCATTCACCGTATTTCGACTCATGTGATGCACTCGTTTCTTTCTTGAGATCAACAAAACGTGAACATTCGCTCTGGTCTGGCAATCAGAAGAGAAGACCGCGATGGTCTCGACGAGCTCGGGTTGATTTCTAGTGACTTCCAACCTGCTCCGGGACGCGTCCTGCCCTGCCTTGATGAAAGAATGCTTCTTCCAAGAAGTCGTACATACGACCCCGCACCATGTGCATAGCTTGTTTGAATGATTTTTGAACCTAAAGAAGGCGAATGCTGAATCATTAAAAAATCTTCGCCGATGTAATAGTCGCGACTCGCTGCAATTCAACCCCTGGCGCTCGCTCACGTCGCAGACGTCGGTTCTTGTTTACAGCTCTCTTTCGTTGAAGCTCGAGCGTTGGCCCATCTTCTGACGACAGGGCCGATGGTCTTGTCTCACAACCCACGTCGGCGACATGATAACTGGTCACATGAGGACTGGTCACATGAGGACTGGTCACAAATTTTCATGAGTACTGGTCACATGAGGACTGGTCCCATGAGGATTGGTCACATGAGGACTGGTCACATGAGGACTGGTCACATGAGGACTGGTCACATTTTTTTACAACGGAACTCCTAATAATTTTGTTTTTTTAGAGCATTTCCCTCATGGCAAAGCATGTTCCATGGCAGGGTATAATTCTCCATTCTTTCTGGTGCTCTAAAAAACAAAATTATTTGGAATTCCGTTAGAAAAAATGTGACCAGTCCTCATGTGACCAGTTCTCATGTGACCAGTCCTCATGTGACCAATCCTCATGGGACCAGTCCTCATGTGACCAGTCCTCATGACCAGTCCTCATGTGACCAGTCCTCATGTGACCAGTCCTCATGTCGCCACCCACGTCGGCAATTGTCTCGACGTGCTGCTCACTCGCTATAGCATTAGAGAGAAGAAGGGCGCGTTTTCCGGGTGCCTGTCTTCTGCTCCCTTGACGGTCTTTTTTGTATCTTCGTATCGCGCACGCTCTCCTGCTCCTTTTTCTCTTCTTTCTCTTCAAGTCACTTAAAGTTGTGATTCGCGCAATAAATCGGGTATTATGCAAGCCAAATGAGGATCTTCTTCTTCCTTCTCGCGATTTCGCCGGCTTTTCACGCTGCTCCTTTCGACGAGCTCGGCGATGATATTACCCTGTACAGCTGGCCTCAAATGCTTGGTCGTGTACTCGAGGCTTCTCCGCAGGAGGTCAAGGACTTACTCGAAGATGTGAGTTTTAAAGACGTCGCTATAAGACGAAAAATAGAGTCACAAAGTGCCGCAAGAGGAAGCTCTTAAATTATTCAAGGACTTCCCCACTTACCTGCAGAAACATAACATAATCCTCACGACCAAGACGCTCCCCGGCGTTATTCGCGATATTGCGCCACCAGTCTTCAAGAAGTACGAGAATTTGACTACCGTCTTAAAAGCCAAGTTCAATCGTCTCAGCAAGCCCACTCAGGCGTTTGTCACCAAGGTTGCTTAGTTGCTAATTTACAAGAACAAGAAACTTTAGACCGTCGACGAAGTAAATGCTGGTCTAATTTACTACCAGAAGGATCTCAAAGGCAACTTTAGTCGCCTCAACGATGAGAGCGTCGCAAGAAAGACGTCAATCAGGCTCTTTCATATCCTGAGGAACATCGTTCAGTACTTGGAGGCGAATCCTAAAGCCAAAGTTGAGATTGCCAAGCAGTGGCCTAACTACGGCTTACTTATGAACTGTAGGGTCTTGTTTTGTTTTCAACAAGGTTTTACTTCCAGCTCCCTGGTATGACTACCTACTAAAAATGGCGAAGATCGACGAAAAGCAAATCGAGCCTCTTGTCAACGCGAGCTTCGAATATAAGAAGAGGCATTATGGAGACTGGCATTAGATAAACTGTGCGCAATGCTTGTTGATCACTTTAAAATCGCAAATAAACGCATCGTTTAAACTGTGCTTGTCGCAACAAGTGTACACAGAATGCTTATTCAAGCAAACGCTTACTCATTGTGAATTTGTCGTCCATGTAACAGACGACAAGATTCGGACTCTCTCACGCAGCGTGAACGATTCATTTGAAACTCAGTCTGTGGAACTTGTTTGTGTAGCTTCCTCACTTTTTCAGTTCTCTGGGCTTTTCTTCTTGTCCATCAAAACCTGCTACGGCAATCGGCTCGACATGCTGATTGTCAGCGTAGGCACCAGAGAAGGGCAGAGCGTACTTCTCGGGTGCCTGACTAATGCGACAAAGCCTTCATGCTCTTCCGCCCACGCTCTCCTTCTCTCCTTTTCACCGTCAGAATTTCTTATTCGATCAGCAAATCGAGTATAAAAGTGTCCTGTAGTGTAGGTGGCTCAAGTTCGACGCCAACCAACTAAATGAGGGTCTTCTACTACTTCCATGTTGCTATTCTTCCAATCGCCGAGGCTCGCCCTTTTGACAACCTCGGCAATCTGAGCGTTTTTGGTTGCCTTTTTTATGGACCCCCTCAAAAAAAAGTATGATTTTCCCGGGAAGCCCATATTCGAAGCATCCACAAGTTGCTAAAAAGTGCCCAAAAGGGTGCTTTTTTTCACGTGTCTCACAAAAGTGAATAAAACATGGCTTATTTACAAAAAATTCGAGCCTGAAGAGACATACGAAATTTTGAGAATAATCAAATGAGAAGTTGCCGCAATCTTGCATCTCGCTAGCTCCCAGTGTGTATCCCGTCATCGTCTGCGAGCGGCTCGTCTCCTCATCGTCTCCAGCTCCACCTGCCACCCGCCGAAGATGCCCTCCTGCAGGAAGGTGAGAGAGAAACCTGCCGCCGCCGTCTGCCGGAGCTCCTTGTCGGTCCTAATAAAGCCTCCACTCCTCGTGTCTTGGTGTTCCCCTCTGGGGCGCTTTTCGGCCTTTTGCCGCTAGACCATTCTGCCGCAGCACTGCCACAGGCTCTCTTTTTGCCTCACAAGCGAGCTCAGACTCCTTAGCCACAACGATTACCGAAGCTTTCAAAGCCCAGCCGTTTAAGCGAAAGCTTGGCTACCACATTAGTTTACGCCTATTTTGCCGTTTCTGCAATGACGTACCGTTGTTTTTGCCGATTAGCCGATGGCATATGATTCCACTTTCCCATCGTGAAGTTACGGCTCCCGAATCTTTAAATACTAGCTGTCTGTTGTCATCTCACACGCCCCTTGTCAGAGGCGCGCATGGTCTCCTAGCAGAACTCTTCAGTTCTTCCTCTCCCCCCCCCCCAATCAAAAACCTAATTGAAACCAAAAAGTTACTTTGTCATTGAGACAATGCGCCGTGGGTTTCAGAAGTCGAATTCGAAGGAGAAGCTCCTGACGCCAGAGGAGCGCAACCGAAAGAACGCCATCAAAAGGCTCTCCGGCGAGAAGCCGCGGAAGGGCTCACGGAAAGGCTCGAAGAAGGGGAGCTCCAAGGAGGAGGTCGAGATCGTGGAGGTCTTCCCCACCGGCACGAAGATCCAGGGTGAAGGCGGGGCGTACACAATCCTCAAGCGTCTCGACCACCGCGGCGGCGAAATTGGCGTCTACCAGGTTGAAACCGCGCGCGTGGATCAGAAGCGTCGCCTTAGATGGAAGACGATAGGGGCATAAATGAGTTCGCCATGAAGGTCGAAGCCACGACGGCCGAGGACATCAAGGAACGCTTCGAAATCCTCGCCAAGAAGAAAATGGTTTCCCGCATTTCGTGAAGCAAGTGAAAGAGAGAATTTTAGAGTCTCGCCCGCGAAGTCGAAACGCTGAAGGCATTGGCCAAGTTGGACGAGGCGCGCCGTCTCAACTTCGTCAAGTTCGTCGACCGCGGTCAAGACACGAGGAAAGTCAACGGCGCCAACGTGATCTTCCGGTAGATTGGAAGGAAGAGTGCGAATCAGCATTTCAGGCTGGTAATCTTCCAACTTGCTGGGCCCTCCATCGAATACATCCGTAAATACATCGTCGGCATGGACTTCCAGTGAGTTTGTAAACAAGCAAATAAATGAAGAAACAAAGTTGACCAAAGTTAATTTTTCAGACCGCACACGGCAGCCACGATCTCCCTCAAGGTGCTCGAGGCGCTGCGAACGATCCACGGCGTGGGAATCCTGCATCAAATGCTGAAGCCGAGTCACTTCGCCATCCGCCGTGAGGTTTGCAAATCGTATGAATGAAACCCTTCAGGACTGGGAAGTCATCGTCCTGCTCGACTTTCGCCGCAGTCGGCGCTTCCGCGACGAAGATGGCAAATGGTGATTCCGAAGCCAACGTGCTAACTTGAAATGCAGGATCCCGCCCAAGAAGAACTCGCAACGCTTCCATGGAATCAGGCCGTTCGCCCCTCGGTCCATTCACCAGGGAAATGGCCAAAACCCCAAGGACGAGATTGAGGCTTGAATTTTTTAATTTCAAAGCCAAGTTTAGTCGTGGGTCTACCTCGTCTTCGATCTCCACCGCAAGAAGACGGCGCAAAACTGCGGCCTGCCGTGGTTCGGCTGCAGGAACGTCGACGAAGTTGGCGTAATGAAGGAGAAGGCCTGCCAGGACCTCGGTAAGCATTTTAAAAACGAGAGGGTAACTTGGCAGACGGCGCTGTGCTGGCGCAGAAGCGTCCCGATGGCTACGAGGGCATGTGGGTGCCACGCCTCAACCCGATGATCGCCCATCTCGATAGCCTCAAGGACGAGGAGATGCCCGACTACGACCTTCTCAGGGTAAACCAAGCCCCACTGCAACTCAACAAACAACAGAAGCACCTCGAGTCGGAGTACACCGCGAAAGGAAACGCCGACTGGACGAGGCAGCCCGAGTACATCAAGCTGCTGAAGAGCAAGTCCAAAGCCGAGTCGGCAGAGGAGAAAGACGAAAAGGTTTGAATTCTAGCACGAAGGAGGTTGCAGGGCGAGGACAAGAAGAAGGGCAGGAAGGGCTCGAAGGAGAAGGCAAAGCGCGGCTCGAAGGAGAAGGCGAGGCGCGGCTCGAAGGAGAAGGCGAGGCGCGGCTCGAAGGAGAAGCCCAAGCGACGCTCCAGGTCCCGCTCCAAGTCCATCTCGAAGGAGTCGCCGAAGGAGGAGGAGGCCGACGACAACTGAAGCCCCGGCGACAGTCCCAACTGACCCACTGAATAAAGGCCTGATAGCCAAGTTGTTGTGATCTTTACATTGCACATTGCTATGCACGCTTGGGGTTGATTGCTGTTCAATAGAACTAGTTGGGTCGATGATCTTCTGCTACCTTTGTTTTTAAAAAATGAAAGCATTTGGTTAATATGATGTCTTTGTTCTCTCATCACCATGTCATCTTTGCCCCAGTTCATCTTTTTTTCAAGCAAACGCTTACTCATTGCTAATTTGTTTTCGATGTAACAGACGAACAAGATTCGGACACTCTCTCACGCAGCTTGAACGATTCATTTGAAACTGAGTTTGTGGAGCGTTTTCGCGTGAGCTTTTCTAAGCTTTTCTTCTTGTCCATCAAAACCTGCTACGGCAATCGACTCGACATGCTGATTGTCAGCGTAGGCACCAGAGAAGGGCAGAGCGTACTTCCCGGGTGCCTGACTAATGCGACAAAACCTTCATGTTCTTCCGCCAGCGCTCTCCTTCTCTCCTTTTCGCCGTCAGAATTTCTGATTCGATCAGCAAATCAAGTATAAAAGTGTCTTGTAGTGTAGGTAGCTCAAGTTCGCGGCTGGAACAATTAGATGAAAGTCTTCTACTACTTCCTTGTTGCTATTATTTCAATCGCCGAGGCTCGCCCTTTTGACAACCTCGGCGATCTGAGTGTCTACAGTTGGCCAAAAATACTTGAAGCACCACTTTCGGACTCTCCGAGAGAAGTTATGGACATCTTCACTCAAGTAAGTTGAGAAATATTTCTCTCTCAAATCAAAATTTCTAGGATCCAAAGGAAAGTGCCAAATTCATGCAGGAATTGCCTCTTTATGTGCAGAAGCATAACATAATCCTCACGACCAAGACCCTCCCTGGAGTTATTCACGATACTTCGCCGACAATGTTCAAGAAGTACGAAAATATGGCAAGCATCTTGAAGTCGAAGTTCAATCGTCTCAGCAAACCAACCCAAGCGTTTATCACAAAGGTTTTTTGCTGCGAAATTTCAAAAATTGCCAAATTTATAGAGCATTGAGGAAGTCGACGCCGGTCTGATTTATTACCAAAAAGATCTCAAAGGCAACTTCAGTCGCTTGAACGATGAGGGTGTTGCCAGAAAGACGTCTATTAGGCTCATTCACATTCTTCGGCACATCGTCCAGTTTTTGGAAACTAATCCGAAATCGAAAGCCGAGATTGCCGAGCAATGGCCGAACTACGGCGAGCTGTTCAATTGTAAGCAAGCTTTCTTTTGATCTTGATAAGCCCTATTTGTAGCGCCCGATTACAAGCCACTCCAAACAATGGCCACTATCGACGAGAAACAAATCGAGGCGCTCGTCGACGCGAGCAATGATTATAAGAAGAGAGAGTTTGAATGCATTCTTAGAGGTGATCAAGGTTGCTGACAGTCTTTGACTATGTCCCCTTTGATCATTTTGTGAATGTTCACATAAATATGTTTATCCTTACGCCAGTAAAAGCTTTGAACCCTACGAAAAATGGCCATCTGTTTCAGAACCATATTTGAACGCTGGTCTCGACGATTTTGTCCCGTTCAAAGTTCGTTCTCCCAAATAAGGAAGGATGACGCTCCCGACGAGCCAGGAAACGTCCACTTACTCACATAGCTAGCTTGTTTATGTGAATCACTAGAACAGCAATTGCTGAGTCATCAGCAATTCTTCGTCGATGTAATAGGCGCGGGCTCGCGTCAGACTCAACTTGATCACGTCCCACCAGGGTTGATTCCCCTTTACAACTCTGGTTCTTTCGAGCTTATCGATGTGGAAAGTGTTGCGTCGGCGTGGGTCTCGTTGGTATATCCATTGCAGAGAAGAAGAGCTTGTTTTCCGCGTACGTCATCTCGCCTCGACGACGCTCTTTGTTGTTTTGCCACTACTTCACTACTTTATTTCTCTTCGCGTCAGCATATCGAGTATAAAGTTGGTTTTCAGAGACTATTTGTGCAACCTTGGAATATCCAAAATGAGAACTTTCTTCTTCTTTCTTGTTGCCATCTCCCGAGTCACCTTAGCCGCTCCCTTCGACAAACTGGGCGATCTGAGCTGGTACAGTTATCCTCAAATTATTGGAGGCGTTCTCGAAGCCTCTCCTGTTGAAGTTCATGAATTCCTCAACGGGGTGAGTTTCAAAATGTTGCTCTGAAAGGAAATGTTTAGATCCCACAAGAGGAATATCGCAATTTCGCGAAAGAGTTTCCTGATTACATCAAGAAACACAAAATTATCGTGATGACCAAAACAATTTCGGGCGTTATTCGTGGCATCTCTCTTGTGACATTCAAGAAATTCGAAAATCTGACCAGTATCTTGAAGGCGAAGTTCAATCGCCTCAGTCAACCAACGCAGGCGTTTATCATCAAAGTGAGCTTTCTTTGGTTTTTTGACAATTTTCAGAGCATCAACGAAGTGGATGCGGGACTAACTTACTACCAAACCGATCTAAAGAGTGGTTTCGATCGCCTTAACGAGGAAACCGCGAAGAAAGTCTCCTTTCGACTTTTTTACATTCTGCGGAACATTGTCAAATATTTGGAGGCGAATCCAAAGGCCAAGTCTGAGATCGCCGAGCAGTGGCCAAACTACGGGAAACTATTCGATTGTAAGCAATTTTTTAGAACTCGATGTGAGATTTCTCTTTCAGCTCCCTGGTATAAGCCGCTTCAAACTATGGCCAACATAGCCGAGGATCAAATTCAGCCGCTCATCGACGCAAGCATGCAGTACAAGAAGAGAGAATATGGAAGTTGGTAGTAGAGAATTTGGTTGTTTGTTGACTTCACGTATCAGTTGTTTGCCTCTTTCTTGTTCTTGTGTTCGGCCAATGAGTAAAGCATTACCTTGCCCATAGTCACTCACAGTTCCGCTTGCGCCACGAAAGCATTACCGGCGAGTTTTTGCGATCAACTGGCAACCAAGACTTTCAGGAAGACGATGCGAATAATGGTGCTCAAATTACGGCTCAAAGGCTTTATTTTCGAAGTTTAAGGAGCTGCTCAGGCCTTTTTGTCGTCTTTTGGTTTCTTGGTTTTAGCGTTCTGGCTTTCCGTCACCTTCTCACTGCTGCTCGCCTTCGGCTGTTTGGTCTTACTTTTCTGGTCCTCTTTAGACTCCTCGCTAGAGTTCGCCTTCGGCTTCTTCGTTTTACCGTTTTGTGCTTCTACGACCTCTGCGCTCCCGCCGGCCTTCGGCTTCTCCGTCTTGCCCTTCTGGTCATCGCCAGACTTCTCGCTGCTCGACGCTTTCGGTATTTTCGTCTTGTCCTTCTTCTCAATGGATTCTTCGCTACTGCTGCTCGTCTTCGGTTTCTTCGTTTTACCACTTTCCGCTTTAGCCAACTCGCCGCTTCCGTTTGCCTTCGGCTTCTTGGTCTTGCCCTTCTCGTCCTCACCAGACTCCTCGTTACTCTTCGGCTTCTTTGTTTTGTCGTTCTGTACCTCACCGGACTCGCTGCTGCCGTTGGTCTTCGGTTTCTTCGTTTTGTTCTTCTTATCCTCCCCGGATTCCTCACTGCTGCTCGCCTTGGGCTTCTTCGTCTTATCCTTCTTTTCTTCTCCAGATTCCTCGCCGCTCTTCGTCTTTGGCTTTTTCGTTTTACCGTTTTGGGCCTCGCCGGATTCGCTGCTGTGGCTGACTTTTGGCTTCTTAGTCTTGCCCTTCTCCCCAGATTCCTCGCTGCTACTGCTCGATTTCGGCTTCTTCGTTTTTCCTTTTGGACCTTCTCCGGACTCTCCAGACTCTTCACTGCTGCTTCCCTTCGGCTTCTTTGTCTTTCCAGTTTGAGGCGTCGTTGAAATCCGTGCGTTGGTGGTGGTTGTTGAATGCCCTGTGGTGGTGTGACTGCTGTCCGTAGATGTCGATGGCTCCAGTGCGTTATCCGAGGTGGCTTCCACGGGCTGCTCCGTGGTTGCTTCTTCTCCAGCACTCGTAGTGAGGAAGCCGCCAGAGCCTTCGCCTCCACCACCTCCAATTTCCGAGCCACTGCCACCCTGAAAGAGCTTTTGCAAAATCTGTCATGCTTACTCCAGACTGCTCCCACTCGTACATCTCATCGTCCGTCAGCGTTCTCAGTTCATATTCGTAGCCATTATATGCACACTTCAACGGTTCACCATTGAAGACTTGAATGTTGTTGATCGCGACGAGAGTGCCGTATTGGACACAAGCTAGAAAAACGTGTTTCATTGAAGCTCTTACCAGTTTGTTGAACGATTGCGACGGCGTTGCCGTCGATGAAGATAAATATGCAACGATAGACGCCGTATGAAGTGCTCCATTCTTCGAAGAAGCGTCGTGTCTGACCCTCGTTGTCCGTGCATCCGTCTGAAATTATGAGGGTGAACATTTGGACGTTTTAAAAAAGAGAGAAAACTGAAACAAGAATGAGGCTTACCAATATCAAAGACAAAAACGTCGTCCGCTTCGGTGCAGTAATAAGGAATTCCACTAATGTAACGTGTTTCGTAGAATGAGAGGAGTGTTTCATTGACAAGGCAACCTGCAAAAGAGTGAAAAATCACAAAAATGCTCACCTTTCTTGACAATTTCTCCATTCGAGCAGTAGAACTGAGCCGTTCTTTGAGTGTTATTCCACACTTCAAAGTTGTGGTATGTCGAATTTTCATACTCGCAAACAATCTCTGAGAAGTCGTTGAACTAATTGAGCATGAGAAACCATCGCTAGTGACGACTTTCAGGTGATAACCGCTGACGGTTCCATTGCTTGTGCATTTCACTGTCGTTTCCTGGTCAATAACGTCGTACTTGTCCAGAGGTATGAGCATGTCATCCACCGTCGCGCAACCTGTCAAAACAGTTAGGAAATTTGTTTGATTGACAAGTTATGAAACTCTTCTACCACTTTTATAACACTAGGAATCGCCCCCGGCGCGAAGCGCCGGGGGAAGTTTCCTTTGGTCGGGCACTTTTACTCTCCCTCAGATCTGAAAACTT
>JAQIXL010000518.1:0-29798 GCA_034700245.1 Poikilolaimus oxycercus | reverse complement strand
ACAGTCACTGGTGCTTCAACTGGTGCTTCAGCAACGGCGGCTGGCTCCTCAGATGGTGTTGGCTGTTCAGCCGGAGCGGCTTCTGCAACTTCGGCTGGGGCGGCTTGAGCCTGTTCGACGGTCGCTGGTGCTTCAACTAGTGTTTCAGCAACGGTGGCTGGCTCCTCAGATGGTGCTGGCTGTTCAGCCGGAGCAGCCTCGGCGACTTTGGTTGGTGCAGCTTGAGCTTCTTTGATGTGTTGCACAGTCAGTGGCGCGTCAAGATCAGGTGCTGATTCGGCAGATGCTTGCTGTTCAGGTGCTGCCGCTAGTACAGATCGTCGTGTCCGTCGTTTTGTTTCTCCCGTCCTTAAATATCTAATGAGTACATGGCTAGGTGTTTTTGGGGAGTCAGCATGATGTAGCTGCGATTTGCTAGTAAGTCGCGAATTCAAGTTACCTTTCTTCATCGTCAGTGTAGCCTAGTGCCTGAAGCAATGCTTTGAGGCGGACGATTTCGTCTCGAAGATCGTCTATTTCTCGTCCCTTATCACTCCTTTCGCTTAAGCAGGCATTGGTTTGGCTTGTTTGATCGCTGAGCTCTAGTCGAAGCTGTTTGATCGCCTCGCTAAAATTAGGCCTCCTCTTTATCAAGACTCCTCACTTTTGGTGTTCGGCTGTGCTCTCAAGTTGATGAATCCTCAATCGTGCCTGTTCCTCTGCTGTTGTTAGATCGCTTAATCTAAAGAGGCTGTAGGGACAAGTTTCAATCTTGGTTACCTGTTCCGGGCATCTTGTAGAAGTCCTTTATGCTCTCCAAGATTCCACTCACTGTTCAAACGTTCCTCATCCTTTTCATCGCAGCGCTTTTGCCACTCGCTAACGAGCTTCGACTCATTAACTTCCGATTCTTGTACTGCTCGATTCAAATATTGAAGTCTTATGACAGTGCGCGTTATTTTCCTGAGCTTACCTTTCTTTCATTTCTGTGAACTCGTCCGACGACACCAGGATTTTGCCCTCCAAATCTGCACTTTGTGCGAAACGTCTATGAGTTTGATTGACGAGAGCCATGTAGAACTTACTGTTCCTCTTTGGCAAATGCCTGGCTGAATCTGTCAAGTTCCTCTACAGACATATTTACAGCTGCTTCTACACAAACTATTCTAAACCAGAATGTATTTTAGTTCTGTTTTAGGGAGAAATGATTACCTATCCTTGGCCTCTCCAACTATAACTTCTAGTCGTGCAACTTCCACCACCAATCGATTGATCTCCATGTTTTTCGCATTCTCAACCTCCTCAAGATTGTGCCGCTCGTTCTTCAGCTCGACACTCAATTGTTCCACTTGAGACCTGCAATGACGTCACTCTTCCTTCCTCTCTCTTAGAGCAAACTCTAGTTGTCGTATCCTTTGTTCGCCTTCTTGAACCAAAGCCATATGACCCGCATTCGTTTCCAATTTCCATACTCTGGAAGAGATTTTGAATGCCTTCCACGACTGCAAACCGTTTTCGGCTTTCTTCAAGCCAGTGTCGATGTTCCTCCAGGTTCTCCTCCAGTTCGGTAATTCGTTTCTTGCTTTCATGATCATCAGCTGTCAGACGTTCCAGGTCGGCCAAAGCATCCCTCCAGGAATTCTCTTTTTCGATTAGCTCCCGACTGGCGTCCTCGACTGCCCGGTTTTTCGTCTCTTCCGCCTCGCGCAGAGCCACTTCCAGTTCGTTTACTCTAGATTCGGGGACGTTAAAGACCGTCGAGACATGTGACATGATGGCGCCGAAACACAAACCGAGTGTTCGCTTTTTGCAGTTCGTCGCGTGTCACGGTGAGGTCGCCCTCGGATCGGGTAAGGTTGCTCTTCTTCTTCGCGAACTCGAATCGGCCAGCATGATCATCAGCAGTTGTCGTGTCCGGTGATGCCCTCGGGGTTCTGCTGAAACCATCGTTTCCAGCGATCACAGCTCACAGTTCCTCAGATTCGTGTCGGTTATAGCTATCGGGTTCCTCGGGCAATATCGACGAAGTGACAGAATGCGAGTCGGAGAAGGAGTCTCGTGTTCTAAACGATTTTGCGTGTCTCTCTCGCCCCCCGTCGCTAAACCACTTACTTCTCTTCGGTTTCTTTCAGGAGTTTGCTCAATCGTTCCAGCTCCTCTGTCAGCTGAGCGACTTCTTGTGCTTTTTCTTTCTCGAAGCTGTCAAACTTCTCTCGCTCAACCTCCACTTGCGCGTCGAGAGCATGAACGGCAGCCCTGCGCATTGCCGTGGTTACAATTTCTCAGTGTGCTATACGACTCACTGAAGGTCGGCGTTCCTCTGCAGCAGGGTTTGCGTTTCGATTGAGGTGCAAGATTCGAGCTCCGAAACTCTGCAAAGGGCGGCCGATAAAAACACACCCCACTGCACATTCACAATGAATCTGCGTGTTACGCGTCATGCGCGTTCCTCCCGCCGCCGCCGATGCGACGCTGGCCCATAAACCCCTGTGATTATACGACTTAATACATGGAGAGGTTGCGATCAGAAATCAATGCGCTCACCGGCTTCTCGCCTGTTCGAGCCAAGCGCGGTGCTCTCCCAAATGCCATTCCAGGTCATTAACTCGTTGCTGGTTCTCGATGACCAGCCGTTGGAGACGTTCGCCTTCCTCTGTCTTGGCGATCTCCAACCTGCAAAAGCTCTCTTAAAATAAAGCATCACCCTCGTGGCATTTGCCACAAGGACTTCCGTTTGCCCTCTGCAATAGATCAGCGCCCCGAGGGCCAATGAGTCACAAGTGCGAGTTTTTGTACAGCTCCCTGCTGTCAGGTCCGTTCATCTTCATCTCAACGCCGCGCTCTTTGGAACTTATGATAGGTGTGTGCTTCGGTCTTCCCCAATGGCAGCCCCGCAACTTACGTTCGTTTCGCCTCCTCACAATCAGCGACGACGGAGTTTAACCGCTCGATCACTTGTTGCAGCTAAATCCGACGTTCAAACACAGAATGATAACATCCGAACCTTCTGAACCTCTTCATTTTTTTCGCCGAGGTTGAATTCGAGCTGCGTGATTCTGAAGGAAATGCGCTTACTCGAGAGCAAGGTCACGAACTGTTGTCGGAGTTCTTCGTTTTCACGTTTCTTCGTCTCGAGCGCCTTCGAGTGGTGCTCACTCGGATCACTCTGCGACTGAAACGATCGGCGTCTGTCAAAGAAGAACGCTTCACTCACCTCAGAGCTTGTATGGCTTGTATGTACATTTTCAGGCTTTGAGTCGGTTTTCGACGATTTCTGTACAGATGGAGAGCGTTTCTGTTTCGAGCCCTGTATTCGCGTATTGTGTGTGTTTGCCTTCAACGCGTCTTCACTCACCTTCCCATCGACTTTCTTTAGTAGACCGCCGCCCTGTGCTGAAAATAAAACACGGTTTTTTCGCTTGTCACATGGAGTGCTCTTCCCTCGACGTTCGGGTTTCTCTCATTCCGAACACATATGCATGTGGGAGTTCTCTTCATCGGAAAGTGCAATAGGATCTGTGGCCGGCGGGGGTTGAGTGGCATGGGGGAAGACGCTGTCACGTGTTTCATGGCGCGATCAAAAGAGAAAGGTAAGTGCATGGTGTAATGGGGCTCTTCTTATTCCGCTCGCTGGGAAATGAAGCGATAACTTGTCATAATGTGGCACGCGGTGTTCCAATGGGCTTTTTGCCAGCAAGAAGAAGGCAAAGGAGTGGTGGGGGAAGGAGGAATGTGTATGTGTGTGCGGCGGCAGGGGGGCAGCAGCGAAGGTGGGGGGGTTGTCGTCGAGAGTGTCAGAGAGATAGTCAGAGAGAGCGCGTGTGAAGCTCCACCCACCCAACAGTCGTTGCACGACGCCGACGTTCTTCTCGAAGTGTTGAGAAGCGGCAGCAAAGTCGGCGGCATGGACGCCGTGCTCTCGATGGCCGTGAGCTGAAAGGCAGAAGGGGAAGCATGTTGTGTGTGCGTTTGTGTTCTTGCTATGCTAGCCATGGTCTTCTTTCTCTCTCGCCCACCACACTCTCTGAGTTAGACACACACATTGTGAGCCTGTTTGATTGAGGTGTTAGGATTCTGCGATAGTGAAAAAACGTCAAGAGGAAAGAAAAAGAATGCAGAAAGAAAGAGACTAAGAAGACGACGTTTGTGGAATGACGAGATTGATGAGGAAACAAATCAAGGCAAAAAGAGTTACCCAAATGCACGAAGATCTCGTGTGAGTCCCATCCGTCGGCGGGTGCCCGCACACGACCCAGCGCCGAGTCGAATCTGCAGAAGGCAAAAGATCATTTTTTGCAGCTCTTGGCTCTTCACGTTGCCCTTTGCGATTTCTATTCGTGGCCCACGCGCGTCGAACGGCGACCCCATTCTCCGTGTTCTCGCGTCACGTACGCTCATCATCAAATTAAGCGGGTGTCCCTTGAACTTCGTTGCCAGCAAAGAAGAGGAGCTGAGAGAGAGAGACAAGGGGCCAAAGTGCTCCCTGTGGTCGATGACACACACAGCAGAGGAACGATGGTGCCGCCAGGTGCGTTTTTACGCGCGCATGTTCAATCTCTCTCGCTCTCGACTCTCCCTGTCTCCCACTTCCCTTTGAGTGATATCGAAGAGGGTGAACATGTGACTTGTCAGCGCGCCCTGGCTGACCGGGTGCACACGCAGAAGGGAATTTCGCCCATTTTTCCGCGGTCCTCCGCGTCTCTTCAACGCCATCCCTGTGGTGGCAGACAGGAGCGAACACCAAAAAACCCACAGCGGTTGATGTATTCGCGCGTTTCGAGACGCGGCAATGGCGCGCGTGGGGGCGAGAGTTGTCAACCCCGGCGCTTCCGACTGTGACGCCCTTTCTTTTCCCTCTTCGCACCTTCGTGTTGCCTCACGGATTGGAACTCTTCTTCACCTTGCCCGCGCGTATACAAGAGAGAGTTGAGTCTGAAAGAATCTTGCCGCACCCCGCTTGGCATCTGCACTCCTGTTGTCCATCTTTTTCTTCTGTTTTGATACTCAGCGCGTGCGCACCACCAGGAGAACAAGGCGGTGGTTCGTTTGTTTTAGCAATAAAGAGAGACCGGATGGGCACGCGGGGCATGAGGACAAGAGGGAGAGCAAAACCCACGTGACGGCTCGACGTGCTCCAGCGTCCAAGAAGTAGAGACCATGTGCTCCAGGGATCACAGACTGGACGGTGGAGAAGAGAACGGTGTCATCCGCATCTATTGGCACGTCCACCGGTTCAACGGCCAAACGCAGCCAGCCTGAATCGCTCATCACTTTCCATGTGTGCACGGTTAGGGAGGAACGGCTGAGCAGCTCTGAGCTGGAGGAGAAAGTGGTTAAGAGTGTGTGTCGTTGTCACGAGAATGGGATTTGGTTATATTACGACCCGCTCCTTTTTTTTGCTCTGTGTAGTCACTTCCGATTTCGCTCGATGTAGCATGTCGAGGTATAATCCGGAAGAGGGGAGAGCGGTGGCGACAGGCTCGTCCTTCACGTACGTCGCAACTCGGTGATCACGTAGACTCTTCCGATTGGCGTTCGATCGGCGGCACAGCCTTTGTCAACTTGAGAGCAAAGAGAAAGCGGAGACGCGCGCCGCTTGCAGGGAGAAGACGGAGGGCAAGATGAGGGGCGCAACGCGGGGCAGCCCCGGCACATGTTACCGGAGGAGCATCCGGAGGGGACGAGTCGTGTCTCACATGAGAGGAGCGAGGGGGTACGCGGGTTCAAAGCATAAGCGAGCAAGACAAATTGACAAACTTTGACTCGAACTTACCCTTTTGCGTGGATGAAGTCGCGACTTCTGTCATCCAGGTCTGCAAGTTGTGAGTTTAGTCGGGCACGCGGGGCGTCACAGGGCGGATAAGTGGGTGTGGGCGAGAGAGGAAGT
Source organism: Poikilolaimus oxycercus (assembly GCA_034700245.1). Taxonomy (NCBI): domain Eukaryota; kingdom Metazoa; phylum Nematoda; class Chromadorea; order Rhabditida; family Rhabditidae; genus Poikilolaimus; species Poikilolaimus oxycercus. Next base: position 23,932 of record JAQIXL010000518.1, on the reverse strand, counting down.
CAAGAAAGAGAGATTGCCGAACGTCGTCGGCCCGAGGAAAGGAAGAAGGCAGGAGGAGGAGGAGGAGAAGGAAGGGCAATGAACAATGCTCCCTCGTGGTAGTGACAACTCTCCTCTCCCAAAATGGCAACACACAAGCACACGATCAAAACTTGTCGTTGTAATAACATCGTCGGACGGGTCGGAGTGATTCTTTACCGCCTCCGAAGAGTGGCCATGATGGGGGTTACCGTGACACGCCAAAGACAGGAAACACGAGCGCGATGAAGACGCGAAAAGAATGCCGTCCAGTCGAGAATATATAGGACTCGCCTCGCGGGCCTACCGTAGCGCGACCCGAAGCGAGCGGCGACTTAGCCTGGCGCCTGGAAGACGTCGCCGAGAGCAAGAGTGCCTTGGTGCTGGCAGTATGTTTGCAAGTTGACAATGAGCCGACGGTGTTAAGACGAGGAAAGAGAGGAGGTCGGGGGCGGAGTCCCTCCGGAAAGAACACTGCCGAGCGCGAGCGCGCGTGTGCATGTGATGCAAGGAGCTTCTGAGCTGCCGGTGAGGAACTCTCGGAGAGAGGAGGAGAAGGTGGAGGAGGAGGAGGAGGGCGAGGAGGAAGGGCGGCCGATGGAACAGCGGTTGAGGGAGGATCGACGCTGGCAGTCTCTGGTCCTAGAACCTGTGTCACGGCTCCTCTCGATCGACAACACACACACCGCCGGGTCCAGCATGCAACACCTCGTGGTTGCCCCCCATGTTCAACTCCAAAAATACGAATCACTCACTCACTGATAGAGTTCCCCTTCTCTCTTCTCTCCTCCCCCACCTCCTTTTAGGGCTCTTCGCCGATGGCAGCAGACTGGCGCCTGTTCACTGCAGGCGCGACGCGGCGAGGCACGTTTGTCTTCTCATCACCGTGTCATCAGCTCTCTCTCCCTCTGGGACAACCCCACGTGAGTATAAAACGGCTTTATTCGTCGATTGTGTTGCGAGCGGTCAAAGACCAGAGTACATGGAAGGAAGAAGACGAAAAAGGGAAGACACAAGGAGAACGATTGAAGGCAGAGAATAAGCGATGAGCAACCAACAATGATCCGGGCTGTGGATGGATGGAGGAGGGACGAGGGAAAATCATCTGCATTTGTCAACTTAGTTTTTTTTTATTGTGAAATCAGCTAACCGCAATCTCACTAGTCGATTTGAACTGTGCAGAGGAAAGAGGCTCGAAGGGAAGAAAGAGATAGAGAGAGGCTCAGAATGGGAAATCAGACACGGAGATGAAAAGAATAAACTGCGTGTCGTATTCTTGGTTGTAGTTTCGATGCGATCGTGAATGAGCTTTCACATCAATTTTGAAGGTCTCCGAGGCAAGAAGCGACCTCGTGGACGAGACCACGGCTTGGCCACGGGTCACATGCGCCACGAAGGTGCCCGATGGCGTGAGCTCAAAGCGCGTGTCCGGCAGCACTCGTCCATGATCGTCGTAGGCCGTCAAACGGAGCAGCGCCCGGCCAGCCGGCACGCCGCGTGGCAATGGAACGAGTGACACCTCGATGGGCTTCTTCGAGCAGTTCGTGCAGTCGGGAACGCAGTACCTGGAATGCAACTCGATCACATCCATCACTGTCGTCATTTTGGCGTGCGCGCTTTTTTGCAAACCGCAGGTGCCTTTGTCAAAGTCCTGTGTGGCGGGTTGCTGTAACGTCGTCAAGAGCATGCCGAAAAATGTGTGCGGGTGCTAAGGGGGTGGCTCAAGAGCGCCTGCATGTGTTCGCGATAAGCGCGGGGAAAGCCAGGCATCAAAGACGCAAGTGGGAGTAAGAGAAGGAAGTGGGTTGCGTCGTCCAGTTTCGGCGTCAGCAAACACGTTCGTCGACGACGCGCGCGCGCGTTCACGAGGAGGGTGTTTTATGGGGTTGGCATGACCTTAGCTGCGCTCTCTCGCGTCTCGACAATCACTGCTTCCGCGAGCCATTTATCACGCTGTTTAGAAGGAGGCGCAAACGCGATAGGCGCGTCGACCATGGGGTACTTGGTCCGTGAGCGCGCGGTTCAACGGAGTGTGAGAGAGACACCACGAGGGGAAGGATCAGCTGTTCCGACTTCCGTCCGCAACAACTCACAAGTCGTCAAGGTGGTAGCCCATCGGGCACGGATCGCTTAGGCACTGGTGTGTCCCGAGTGTGTTGAAGCAGATCTCGCCGGGCTCGCATGGATTCTCGTCGCACTCGTTGATGTCTAGAGACAATTTTCTTCTCTTTCACAAAGACCGTACCGAGACAAAGTTTGTCCTCGACGTCATAGCCCTCGGGGCAGAGGCACTCATAGCCGCCCTGGTTGTTCACGCATTCGTACTGGCAAGGCGCGTCGAAGGAGCACTCGTCGATGTCTGAAACCCAAACTCTCTTGTCCAGTTCTTTTTCTTCTTCTTCCGCCTAGTGATTTAATGACCGGCGGTACAAAGCTCACCCTCGCACGTGAAGCCGCTCCAGGTGTATCCCGTCGGGCATTGGTCCGTCTCGTGAAGAATTGTCTTTACTGGCTGGTCGGAGGGTGAAGAAATACCTGAAACCGAGCACCTTCTTCTGACTCTTGCTCTTCAGAGAGAAAGTGAGAGATGAGCACAATTGCTTCTTGGCAAGTTTGCTTGTGTCTGCTGCTGCTGCTTCGTTTCAGCGTTGTGGGGGTGTTCTGGCATGAGGAGAGCGGCTGTTCGAAAAAGTTGGATGCCAACCCGGGGGACGACTTGAGGGAGGCGAGGGTTTCAGTGGCGGGGGTTCACGTTTCGCACCTTGACAGCGGCCGTTTGTCGGTGGGAAGCCGGCAGGACACAGGCAGGTGAAGGAGCCCATCTGGTTGAGGCAGTGCAGTGGCGGCTCACACGGCGACGCTAGACATTCGTTGATGTCTGCAAGTCGAATCACATCGATGTTTGCCTTTGTCATCAAGGTCTCGACAAAAAATGGTTTTCGCCGTTGTCTTCCTCGCTCAAGACCGGGGCGGTGGCGGGGCCGGGGGAGAACAAACCTGCACACTCTCCGTGCTCGTTCAGTTTATAGCCTTCGGCGCAGGCGGCCATACATTGGAAGGAACCTACAAAAAACAAAAGACCAATTAAAAGGTTTTTGTTGCGAAGCGCCTGCCATTGGTGTTGCGGCAAATGGTTCCTTGTGAGCAATTGTGCGTGCCGAGACTGCATTCGTCCAGGTCGCCGCAAGAGCCGTCGAGGCGAACACGGAAGCCGCGTGGACAAATCCTCACGCACTCATAGGTGCCCGGCAAGTTGGCACACCGAGTCTCAATGTCAGAGCCACAGCGACTCTCGTCGGCACACTCGTCGATGTCTGATAAGATGAATGAATCGAGGAGACGATCCTCTCACCAATGCACTGGCCATGGAAACGACGGTATCCCTTCGGACAACGATCGACCAGTCTTGATCTCGCTTCGATTTGCATTCCCGAGTCGCTCGATAGCGGCGTCGGTCGAAGATGCACTTTCAGTGTTCGACCGCTTGGAATCGTGACGCCGCGCGACGCATTGTAATTGATTTCCTGGTTCCAGCTGCAAAGAGAGAGTTTAAACTCCGTGTAATGCGTTCGCGTCGCGTGAGGAACCTGAATGGGATGGCCTTTGGACCCATGCGAAGAATGGACGAGCCGCGACCGCGAATGTGACCGGGTTGGTCCTCCAGGTATTCCTCTTCCGCGTCATCGATATAGATCGAATCCTAGAATCGAAATGCGGCGCATTGCAATTACCGTACCTCTCCATTGTTGTTTGGCACTTCGCCGTTGAGGAGAAGATCCATCTTGAGATAGGCACCGGTTCGTCCACGCACATGATGTGTCACGTTCAGCATTTGGCCACTGTCAAAGCGGACCTCGGCACGCTTGTCATACTCCTCGAGCGGATTTTGTGCATGCTGGTTGTGACTGAGGGAAAGGCACGGTGCCGAGACATAGCTCAAGATAGCCCGCTGTGCCGGATCTTAACATCGGAATGTAATCGGTCTTTTCTTTTGACCAGCTACCAAGGTTTGGGTTGAGATGATCCATATTCACATAAATGCTATTGTGGCCAACCGTCGGGGTGACATTCAGTCTGAGCGCTTCGTGGAAGACGCGCTCGCCGTTCACCTCTTTCTCGTAGAAACCGACTACCCTGTCTGGTCCGTCTTCAAAGAGGCGAAAAAAGTGATGCCTTAATTGGCCCTACCGTCGATGATCACCTCAGCGTCGTCATACGACTTGCCCAGTGAGTTGTGTGCGCGGCACCGGTAGACGCCACGGTCATACTCCGCTAGGTGCTCGAAATAGAGGGAGTTGTTCGGCTGAAGGAAAATTAGAGAAACATTAAAGTTCCTCACCAAGACACGAATGCTTTGGTCGACGATGTTCTGATTGTCTTTCGACCACGAGACCTTAGTGGTTAGAGGGGAGCCTTCGAGAATGCAGTCAAGGAGGAGCTCATTGCCGCTCGTAGTATGCACTTCTTTTGGCATGACGGTCACCTTCGGGATCACTTCATCCACGGGGAACTGCAAAGTGTGTAACAATTGATGGAAAACACTAGACCTTTGCCACGCTCTTGGCACGTTCTTTACCTCGAACCCAGCAGACGTAGCTGTGAATCTCGCTCTCCTGCAAGTGAGAAATGAGGTGACAAGCTTGTGCTTTGCTCACGGGAAGGCGATGTGCGTCGAAGAGCACGAGACTTCCGTTGTTCATAGTGTGCAACTGTTGGGAGGCCGGCGAGACGAACTTCCCTCGCAGCCGCCATTCCACGTCCGCGGTCAGCGCCTGTCCTCTCTCCATGCAGTTCAGCAGGGCGACTTGGCGTGTCACAGCGGTGGCCATGGTTGGAGTGGTCACTGGGACGATTTCAACGCGGGCCGTTGCCACGCTTTCGCCGACCTGAGATGAGCAACGAAACAAATTGTTTCCCTGGATAATCAGTCTTACGTCGTTCTTCACGTGGCAGGCGTAGTTGTCAACACCGACTTCTTCGGCTTCGATTCTCAGGATGGAATGCCCCTGTTCTTCGTTTCTGTCCATTCTCTCGTCGTTCTTCAACCAGAAAATCGTTGGAGAAGGATCTCCCTCGGCACTAAGCGGTGTAAAATTATAGACATGCTGTAAACCTGCAGAAGAGCTCAAAGATGCGGCCGCGTTCGATGGTCAACGATGTCGGGACATGAAGGAACTGGGGAGGTCCCCTCGCTCGCCTTTGTGGCGATCTTGGTCCGGGTAAGCATTTGATCTCGAATTGGTCCGAGCTGAGCGAGTTGTCCTGCTCGGTTCCCCACGGCAACAGGCCCTTTTCGTCTTCGGGTAGGTCTCCTCGGCCCGGCATGTGGGTGGTCCTCACGGGAATACCGTTTTCGTCGCACTCCTGCCAGATCACCTTCTTGTCGGCTGGTGGCACTAAAAGAAATTATCAATACTGATCTGAACTTTGTACCAAGAACATCCAGCTTCACAGCGCCAATGGCTTGTCCGGCTTCACTTTTCGCAACACAATGATAGTACGCCTCATCTTCAGCCACAATATTTCGGATGGCAAGTGACGTGCCAAGAAGTTGGTACTCTACAGACGTCATTCCTTCTCAGAAAACATGCTTTCGTTGGCGACGATTTCTTTGTTCGGAGCGCGAACCCAGGAGACGGTTGGTTCGGGAATGCCGCTTGCATTGCATGGAAGAACGACGGTGTCTCGTAGCTTTCCAGTAACGTTCAGTTTAGCCGGCGTGATGGACGGTGGAACTGAAATGTGTATTTCAATGCGGTTCCGCTTCCAGAAAGCATGCCAGACGAGTTATCCATAACCATTCAAACCTTACCAAGAACAACAAGGCTGACTTCCTTGTAGACGGTGCCAGCCCAGTTTTGAGCCTTGCAAGTGTACACTCCAGCTTCTTCGGGTGTGATATCCTTGAAGAGAGCGGTCGTCTTCAAGTTCTCTGAGTGATCATCGACGGCGGCTAAAATTCACCGAGTGAATTTAATTTAGCGTATTCCTACTGTGATTGAGGACATCTTGATCGCGAAGCCAGGTGATCTTTGGCTGCGGCACTCCGAGAGCCTCGCACCAGAGTTCAGCCAGCTGACCGGCCTTGACGACTACTCGGTTTGGCTTGTCGGTGATGACCGGTGGAGCTGAATTCCGTATCTTGCGGTAATGCAAGTGTCACTCACATCCAACATAGAGAATGAAGTTCTGCGTCGCATTGCCAGCCGTGTTGTAGGCCACGCACGAATAGTTGCCTTCGTCATTGAGTCTTACGTCCTTGACTGTCAGCTCGGTGCGCTCCTCGTTGAAGTCGAAGTGTGAAGAGGAGTGAAGGGCCGTTCCGTCCTTGAACCACTTGATGCTCGAGTCGTCGCCCTGAATGGCGCAACGGAACGTCGTCGCTGAGTTGACGGTCGTGTTGATGCTGACGGTGCCCTCCTCGGTGATGACGGGTGCCGCTAGAAACCAAGGCTTTCACTTCTTCAGCGAAGCTAACAAATGGTGGTGATCGTGTACTCGAACTCGTCGATGCCCGCGTCGTTCCTGGCCGTGCACTTGTAGATGACGTCCTTGCCCTCGGCGTGCTTCACGAACAGCGTTCCGTCCTCGGCTGAAAAGCCTTTGCGAATTAGGGTAAACGATGCTAGAACTAAAGGCTAAAAGCATGGAGATGGCATACAAATGCTGTTGCCATCCGGCGAGCTCAGTTCGACGTCTTGTCCATTCACGGTCCATGTGATGTTCGGATCGGGATAGCCACGGACTCCGCATTTCAGACTGAATGGATCGCCTTGCTTAATCGAAGCCTTGGGAGCCGAAGTCTGGATGATCTTCGGAGCCACTGAAATTTGTGTTCGTGAGACCGAACGACCTCGTAAACTAACCAAGCACTTCAAGGGTGTAGGCCTGTTGGCTGGTTCCCGCCTCGTTCGTTGCAACACAGACGTAGATTCCGGAGTCCGAGCTACGCGACTCGATGACGGTGAGCACCTTAAGTTAGGCATCCATACATTTCAAAGCCTCAAGCAAACCTTGCCCTCGACAATGTACCGAACACCGGTCTCGACACGAATTCCGTTTCGTTGCCAGGAGATCACCGGCGGCGGCTGTCCCTCGGCATCGCAAGTGATTTTTGCAACTTCACCCTCAACCACTTGGGCCGTGCCACCATCCTTGATCACAATGACTGGGGCTTCTAAAGGAAGTAAATTTGAAAACGAGGACCTCAACATACGGACGATGTCGACATTGTAGAAGAGCGTGTCATTACCGGCAACATTCTTCGCCACACACTTGTAGATGCCCTTATCATTCAAGCTGATGTTGTTCACCTCAAATATTTGTCTTGCAACTACCCTGTTACACTCACTTGAAGATATTTGGCGTCGGATCCGATAATGATGTTCTCGGTGCTCTCCTTGACCTCTTGATCGTTGATGTACCAGTGAAGGGTGGGAATCGGCTTTCCAGTGGCATCACAGAGAAGCGTCAACGTTTGCCCAGTTGGAAGACGCGGGCTCATGTCCACACTGTCGCGACTGATCTCGGGCGGAACTGAAGTGAATTGACTACGCATTTTCATTTGAACAAACCAAGAACATCGACGTGAATCGAGGCTTCAGCTGTTCCGGCTTCATTGCGAGCATGGCAAGTGTAATCTCCAACATCGCTCCTCTCCAACTTCGGAATGTCGAGACGAGCTCCCTTCTGTGAGATTCGAGCGCCTTCTGGAGAGGAGATAATCGGTTGTCCACCCTTGTTCCATGAAAGAGTTGGTGAAGGATTTCCCGTAGCCTCGCAGTTCAAAACCACAGAGTGGCCAAGAGGCTTGATGGAGCTGTCACTGGTCACCTTCACCGTTGGCTCAACTAAACATTAAAAAATCGATTCGAATGCGTGACGATACCCCAGACATCGAGAATCATCTCTAGCTCGTCAGTGCCAGCGTCATTCTCAGCCACACAAGTCCAGTGACCCTTGTGAACCACTTCGGCAGCCGTGATCTCGATTGATTGTCCATTGTCATTGATGCGCACTGGTCCTCCGTCTCGGACCTGCTTCTTGAAGAACAGAAATCTCAGTTCATACCTCAGTTCCATCCTTGAACCACTTGATGGCCGGAATGGGATGTCCTTGCACATTACAATAGAGGTTGACTGGACGACCGACGATCACCTTCGGCACCGCCTCATTGCGGGTTCGATCAATATGTGGTGTGGCTGAAAATGAGGGCAAATGTTTTCAGATTCTCAACATGGTCCTTCACGCTCGCATTCCAGGGTTTATTTCTTCACTCCAAAATGGCATGCACCGAAAACAACATAAAATCACTCAACATGCTTGTATAAATTATTCGGGCAATGCACTCAAAGGGTTAGATTGAGAGAAGGAAAAACCAAATGCAATCATGGACCAAGGACACAGCCAGGATCCTCTCTTTTCCTATTCAAAATGTTGCTCTGAAATAAACTCTACGGCTATGTTCAACACAAGTACGACGCCGGTCTCTGTCCCTGCTCTCGGCTAATAAGAGAAGAAGAAGAAGAAGAATGAAAACGAGATTCGCGTCTGGCAGAAATGATAAAGTGAACTAAACGTGGCAATGTACACATATGACGCTTTTGAGCCGCTCACAACTTCATAGGAATTGCACCTCTCCCTTACTAAAGCTTAGTATTCTAGTCTCCGCCTATGATGCCTACGGTGTCGCCCCTGTAGTGTTTCGGTAAAGGAGTACCAGCTAGACCACTCAGTTGCCGTTCCATAGTCGGGATCCCAGGGCTTTAGCTCCTTTTGATGAAGCAAGTATTTCCCGTTGTAGTCCTTATTCCTTCGATGCATTCTTTGTCGGTGATGAGCCCTCAGACGAGTCAGATCGTCTTGATTGTCATTTACGTCGACTCGAATTTGGTTTGGATCATCGTCTGGATCTTCAGCCGAGGTGATTGCGTTCACCCAGAAGTTCGGAGGCTTCGTTCTCCCTCCTCTTTCGTAGTATGGCGGCTTTCGCCTAGCGAGCAGACGTTCTCTCTGTCGTTCTCGGTCTCTTTCGCGATCGCGTTCTCGTTCGCGTTCAGCCATTTTCCGTGCGTGCTCTGCCAGTCGCACTTCGTGTTGTTTTCTGAGTTCTTCAGCTCGCTGTCGGGCTTCTTCGTCACGTCTTCTCTGATCTTCTTCTCTTCTCTTTTCTTCAAGCTTCCGTTGTTCCTCTTCTTTTCTCAATTCCTCAAGCCGTCTCTGCTCCTCTTCCCTTCTCCTTTCCTCTTGTCTTTGTTGTTCATCTGCTCTTCGACGTTGTTCTTCTTCTCTCTTCAGCTGTTGCCTTCTCCGCAGCTCCAGCTGTCTTTCCCGTTCAAGACGACCCCTATCAGCTATTCTCTGGGTATACTCTGACATACGATAACGGGGACTAGACTGGGTACTAGAATGGAGGACAGTTACAGAGGAGACTCTACGGATTTCCTCATCCCTTAGATAAGCCTCATACTTGCGTTTCTCGTACTCGCGCGCGAACTCAGAGATGTGTTTGTACTCAAGCTCTCGGCACGCGATCGTTGCAAGATTCGTACACAGGATCTCGACTTGGAAGTCGAGCGTTGATTCGCCGGCTCGGTTCAGCGCCACGCAGGTGTAGTTGCCCGCGTCGCCCATCGCCGACTGAGTGACCGTCAGACGTCGCTTGTCGGGAGAAATCTGAGAAGCTTGTAATTGATGGAAAAATTCTACCCGAATGTTCATGTTCGTCTCGGCGTCAAGTGGACGGCCGTCCTTGATCCAGGTGACTTCGGCGTTGGAAGTGCCATCAAGAGGCGAGCGAACCGGGCACACAAGCGTCAGGGTTTCGCCTTCGCGCTTCGTCAACTTCTGCGTCTCAGTCTGTTCTAGAGTCGGTGGAGCTGAAACAAGTAATAAAATGATACAACCAGCGTCAGCAATATCTCACCGATCACTTCGAGGTTGAAGTCTTCCTCGGCTTGGCCTCCCTTGTTCGTGGCACGGCAGGTGTATCGGCCTTGGTCAGAGATTTCCACTTCCTTGATGACGAGAGTCTGATTGTTTTGAGCCAGCTGCATGCGTCCAGAGTCGAAGTCGACCGGAATTCCGTCCTTGCTCCAAGCGACATGAGGCTGAGGGATGCCGCTAACAGGGCACTCGAGATGGAAAGGCTTCTTCGCGACAGCCAGTGGATTGCCGATGATGTTCGACTCGTCGATTGTCGGTGGAACGAGGACCTTCAGGATCAAGTCGACGTCGGTGCTGCCAGCTTCATTTGACGCCTTACACGTGTACTTTCCACCGTCATTCAGCTGCGTCTCCCTCAGTGTCAGTTTCTGAAATCAAGTGTTGACGAGATAAACTCAAAAGTCACCATTCCATCGGGCGAAAGAGCCATATTCGGCGCCAGGTAGAGCTTCTGATCGCCACGCATCCAGATCACTTCAGGAGCGGGATCCGCTTCAACTCCGCAATCAAGAGTGATTGTATCGCCCTCCACGACCTCGTACGTAGTCTCTCCTTCTCTTCGGAACTTAGGCGGTCCTGAAGAAATTGTATCTCCCTTATCCATTTTAGAGACGAACCGATAATTGTTGGACTGAAATCGGTGTCGAGGATTCCAGCAGCATTCTGTCCGCGGCATGTGTAGCGGCCTTCGTCGGCTCTCTGAAACACTCCTTTTCTCACAGTTTCTCTTACCGTCGGCTTCACGATAACGAGATCTTGTCCATTGAGAAGCTCGTAACGATCTTCGGAATCGGGGAAAACGAAGGGCAGTCCGCCATCCTTGGACCAGGTGACTTCAGGCTCGGGATAGCCAAGAACGGGGCAGTGCAAGACAAGCCGATCGTGTTGCACAACTCTCGGATTCTGGTCAATCGCCTCGTCGATGTGGGGAGGCGTGAGGACAGCGACAGTGAAGGGAGCTTCGTCTTCTCCAGCGGCGTTCCTTGCAACACAAGCATAAGTGCCCGCATCTCCACGCGAAGCCTTCAGAATCATCAAGTTCTCTCCACGAGGACTCAAGATGAAGTTCTTCATGTCATCAATCGGACGTCCAGCCTTCAGCCATCTAAACAGGAACTATTTACTTGAATTCGTCTCAACCTGATCGTTGGCTCCGGATGTCCTTCGACCTTGCATGAGAGAGTCGCCTTGCTTCCTTCGATCACGTTCACTTGGTTCTCACGATGCTTGAATTTCGGTCTCGAATAGATGTCAACAGCAAAGTCCGCCGTTGCCGATCCAGCTTCGTTGCTCGCTTCGCAAGTGTAGCGACCATCATAACCGGGTTGCACATTCTGAATGACGAGCCGATTGCCGGCGGTCTCGCTCTGTTCGAAGGGCATTCCATCCTTGAGCCAGTTGATCTTCGGGGGCGGCGTGCCGGAGGCGAGACATTCGATGGACAACGTCGAGTTCTCCTTCACTTGCATGACACGCTCGCCGTCTTCAATTGTCGGCTTCACTGAAATAATTCCACGGTGAGTCGGGCACACGGCGACTAATCGGCGCTAGGCGAATCAACCAACCGAGAACATTGAGCTGCGTGCCGGCGCGCATCTCGCCCGCTTTGTTCGTTGCCACGCAAGTGTACCTGAACAGAGGAACTGGAAGCCATTCCATGGGAGTACCTTCCAGCATCGGCTGGAGTCACTTCGCGGAGATGCACATATCGATGATTGCTCGAGGACTGCAGGACATCGGCACGCGTGAACGGTTCGCCGTCCTTCTGCCACTCGACATGTGGAGGCGGACTGCCGAAGATCTCGCATCGAATTGTCACTCCGTGCCCGGCGATCACCTTCAGTTCCTCGCTTGGCATCGCAACCTTTGGTGGCTCTACAAATTGTTTACGGCTTCCTTAATTGCCAAGACTACGAACCCGTGACTTCGAGGAAGGTGTCAGCCTCGGCCTTTCCCACGCTGTTCTCAGCCTTGCAGGAGTAGCGGCCTTGGTCGTGTGTTTGGATGCCTCTAAGCAACAGCGTTCCATCTGGATACACCTGAAATCCCAATCCTTTTAAGACTCGCCGTCTCCAGCCCACCTCAGCACGAGACGAATTGAAGATGATCTTTCCATCGTAGAGCCACGAGATGACTGGTTGTGGGACGCCGGTAGCGTCGCAGAAGAGGCTCACGTCTTGGTTCGACACAACATTCACCGTCTCTGCTGGCGACTGGATGATCTTCGGATACTCTGCAAAGGCATCTTGTTCTCACATTTCTCTCCTTTACTCACGCAGAACTTTGATATCGAATTGGCTGCTGTCCTGTCCGGCTTGATTCTTCGCGACGCAGTGATACGCGGCAGTGTCCGTTGGTTGTGCGTTGACAAGGTGAAGCTTGTCGCGACCAACCGAGAGCTACACAAATTTCATTTCCTTGGCGGAATGTTGAACCTGAAGATTGTGCGAAGTTGTGATGGGGATGCCGTTCTTTGCCCAGCTGAATTCTACGGTCTTGTCCTCAATCGGACAGTCGAGCGTGATCGCCTGTCCCTCAATAACATCCTTCGCCTGCCTCTTTGTTTCCATGACGGGCGGCTCTAGAATCGTTGCTTTTATTACCGTTTTTTCCTCGAAGCTCAGTCTGGAGCTCGCGTTTCCACAGCTCGTTTTATCTCGAGACGACCACGGTAAACGCAAGCTTTCATGTGGTAGCCGCATTATAATGCGGCAATAATGGGATGGCGCGCAAGCGCGTTAAGCGACCCTCCGCCTCTTCCTTCTCCCTGAACACAGAGGAAAGGGGGTGAGGGTGCCAATGGGCTCATTTCAACGCCCGTCGTCGGGGGCACATCTTCGCCGTCGCGTAACAGCGTTGTGGTGCGAAGGAGAAGAAGAGGAGAGGGAGGTGGGTGCGGCATTGTGGTCTGCGCGTCTGGGGTAAAAACGCGGCTTACGCGTGAAGAGGGGCTAGGGACTGGTCGGTTACTCACGCAGGACGGCGACGACGAGATCCTTTTCGGCTCGCCCCGGCTTGTTCTCGGCGAGACACGTGTATCTTCCGGCGTGGTCCGTCGACGCCTCCTCGATGTGAAGTTGTTGGCGTTCGTTGAGGAAGAGCGTGTCTTCGCTATCTTCGAGCTTCCGGCCATCCTGCAAAAAAACACACTCGCATCTCCGACTCCTGTTATTCTGCGCGATGGGCGGCCATCGCCATGTGTCGCATTTCATATCTTATTAGCGGAATGTGAGTAGAGTCTCTGAGAAAGAGGGAGAGAGATTCTACTATCGAAGGAAATCCGTCTTAGCACCTGGCCGTTGATGAATTTAGCATCGACTGCAAGCTGAAGCGAGGGTCCCCGCCAAGTGGTGGCAATAGAACTCGACTCGCTTCGAGTCAACTGCTTTCCATCCCTGGGAGAGATCGTCGGCAATGGCTATTTGCACACTCCCTCTCCACTCTCACTTCCAAGGCATTCCCCTCCTTTCCTCCCTTCTTCACTCGATCCTCTTGTTAATCCATCCTCAGCGGGGCTGCCTCCCAAACCAGGACGAGAGCGAGACGATGAGCCTATTTCCCGGCGCATGTTTTTAGAAAAAGGAAAGAGGGCGGCTGAGACACAAGTGATTGGTTCGCAACTCGATTACAGGCGGAAATCAATCCAGATGTCCGGCGACTCCGGTGCCGAGACTCGGTCTCCACACGCTTTGGCCGTGTCCTTTCGTCCCACACACAAACTTTTCTCCTCTTCTACCGCCTCCGCTGCCTCCCCACGCCTCAAGCCCGACCGACTTGCCAGATGCTCTTGACACGTGTTCGGCAAGCGGCGGAATCACGGGTGAAAAACGGCACCCGTCATTTCTCTTCAGTGGCGCCTTAGCATCGATATTTCGGAAAACAATCGAAAGCCCATATGCCCCAACACACACACACACGCTCATTGACCACTCGATCATTTGTGCATATTGGGCCAAGCCAGAAGAGGGCCATTACACATTTCGCTAAGCGACCCCGCAGCGAGGGGGCAATAAGCCCTCACTCGACGACACTTGTTCCAAAACAATTGATCTAATGTGTAGTGTGGGTATTTTGACAAGAGAGAGGAGCCGCTGCATCGGCTGGAGGGCTGATTTATACATGCGATGCAGGTGCTTCGCCGGGTGGGCGTGGCTCCCCGGGGCACGCTGGCCAGGAGGGAGGGAGAGAGAGGGAGGGAAGAAGGAGGGGCGGGCACTCTGGAGGGCGCTGCCGGGAAAAGCAGAGCCGCTCTGGGGGATGGCGTGAGATGGACTGGCGCCTTCTGCTTCTTCTGCCCTGCTTGAAGGCGTGCGTCGAGAACTCCGTCTGCTCCGAGAACAGGGCGCTCATCTGTCGCAACTCAACGTGAGTCTAATTTCGACCCGTCCCACCCACCCTCGACTCCCTCTTGGCAACTAAGATCGATGACTCGTGAAAGGGGGCAAAGCGGCTGGGTGAAGAGAAAGAAGAAGAAGACCATGCGCTGTTGAGGCATCTGCTCGAGGCTCTGCTTTGCGTTTCGCCGTGAGCGACGCTTCCTTGTCGTCTCGAGGCTTATTCATAACGGTTTGAGGCCGTCGACCCCCCGTATTAGATTTGGGCGGCGGACTCGCAAAGCAGAGAGACCCGCTGATTGGAAAGAGAGCAGCACAAGCGCAGCGCAATGCCCGAGCTCAAAAACGTCTTGTGAGGGAAAGGGGGAAGACTACGAGTCTCACCGCCTCTCTCGCTTGCACCTTTGCGGGCGACTACGAGAGCACGGGACAGAGGAGTTCCCTGGAGATTCCTCTCCTCAACGGATCGAGTGAAGGGGGAAAGGGAGTATTGCCGGGGAAGAAGAAGCACAAAAGATCCCTGTCACGACGGCGCCGGCGATGATGATCGGTGCACCACCCTCCACCGGCCAGCGCGCGCCACTTTTATAACATCGTTCACCACCGCTTTTATTGTTCTCTCGCCGCCTCAAAGCATTCGTCTCGGGCAGAGAAAAAAGTGGAGACGTGCCGCCGCTTCAAACGACGCAATGCATTATTCTTGAGAGTTTACTCATATGAGACGTCATTTGGTTTTGTTTCGAAACAAGGGGATCTCACGCATTTCTCCTACGTAGGAAATTTCATGAGCCGACTGCGCGGTGACGCATGTGCAGGAAACGCGGGACGACGATCTCGAGCATCATGTTTCGCTTGCTTCTCTCCCTTCTCCCCGTGAGGTCTCCTACCCTAGACGGGGTCGCCGAGCGCGGGTGAGCGCAGCAGCGCGCCTCTCGCGCTGCTAAATTCATTAACGTGCTTCTGAGACAGACGATGCTGCGATGTGCTACGTCTTTGAAGAGGAGGCGCAATGTTTCAATCATGGACTAATAGCCAGACGGGTGGCGCGTGGCCCCGGTGAAGAGCAGGAAGACGAGGAAGAGACCTTGCGAGATGCTTGTCGCGACTGCTGTCAGCTTTTCTCTTCGACGGGTCGCCGGA
This sequence comes from Poikilolaimus oxycercus, assembly GCA_034700245.1. Classification (NCBI taxonomy): domain Eukaryota; kingdom Metazoa; phylum Nematoda; class Chromadorea; order Rhabditida; family Rhabditidae; genus Poikilolaimus; species Poikilolaimus oxycercus. The sequence continues at coordinate 8,495 of JAQIXL010000518.1, read as the reverse complement.
CTAGTCGGCCGGAGAGGCCAGTCGCCTCTCACTTCCCGTCTCTCCTCTCCTGGCCATTGTCAGCCACCCCCGGCTGACCCCCAAAGCGACAATGCGAATCGATGCTTGCAAGGAACTCGTGTGTGTCGGCGAAACTCGCGCGCGCGACGAAGCGGCAAAACCACTCGAGAGAGTCAAAGGACGACTTGCGGACTCTCAAGGCATCTCTCCAAGAAGTCATGGGGAGGGACACTTTCATCTCTCCTCACATCAACGCCTTCTTTAGCCACTCATTTCATTGTAATTGCGAGAAGGCGTCGAACTTTTGGGACACGAGCCCTTGCCGCAAAGTGCCCGTATTCATGAAAGCTAAAGGGGGAAGGCGATGGCGAAGGCGCGTTTCGGGACCAATTATGTATTGTTGTGGCTTTCAGCTGTGTGAGTGCGTGTACGACGATGGGCATGAAGGAGTGCGAGTGCGACGCCGAAGAGGACAACTTCTGTTACTTGTGTTGCGGCAACGATCACCAGCAATGTCTACCCGCTCACCAGCACAACATACTCAGGTTGGTATCTATCTCTCTCACTCGAACCCTCTTGCTCGCTTCTCAAGCGTTGCCCTAGGGGCAGTGTGTGGGCGCTCGCCTAACGCGCGTTTCTTCCTTCTCAGCCCCCACCCGACATCTCCTATTTCGTATTGACTCTGCGGAGTCTAATCGAAACGTGGCCCGTCTCGTGGAAGAGATGTGCCACGACGACGAATGGGACGAGTTCATGCGTATCAAACTGTCTTCTCGACCGCCCTTTCTCGTCGCGCCACATTTGCTTTTCTTGCCGCTTCTTTCAATCTGAAGGCATTGGGATCCCATGTCAATGTCACGGTTTTCAGAAGCAACGGCGAACGATGGGAGCGCGAGTCGTGTGCGCGATGTCGGATGAACGGGGCCGAACTCGAGGGTCTCCCCTGCGACGACACGGATCCCGCGAGACTCTGCCTTGTCGGCAAGTGCTCCAACTCCGTCTGCCACAACCGCCTACCGGGAGCCTTCTGTGATCGCAAGTAAGTGCACGCCACCCTTATTTAGCTCTTCTCGCACCATTAGCGGCTCGCTTTTTGCCTCATCAGTCGGAGAGCGCGCCGCCTTGCATGAGAAGCGCCGGCCCGGGGTGGATAATCGCGCGCAAGCGTCCCGGCCTTGAGGAGCGCCAGCCGGGGCGGACGCCTGGAGGAGTTTAGGTCATAAATTATGAGTCTCCGGCCGCCGACTTAGATCGAAGAGGCTCGTGATGGCGCTTCAGCGGTCCGCCCGACCGATATGTCTCGCGAGGCCCATACGTCCGCAGACACACACACATGGGCTAAGGCATTTTTCTTTTCCCCCAAAGAAACAACTCGATTCTGGGGCCATTTTGCCTCGGCGAACAACTGTTAGCACAAAAACTATCTGCAAGGCGTCTTTCTTCTTGAATTTCACTCTCTCATCTTTAGTATTTTATGGTCGGAGGAATTTATTGTCTGCGCAGAAGACGACAAGAGGGGCAGCTCCTCTATTTTGAAGAAAAGGAGGCTGAAGTGTCTTTTAGTAATTCGCTGAGGCATGTGGGCCAGAGGGAGCCGCGCGCCTGAGAGAAGCAGGAAGCACGGAATGGAGAGTGCCCGGCTGTGTGGTACGCTACTGCTGAGCGATGGCGCAAGGAAGTACAGGGAAGTAAGTTAGCAAGCTGTGAATGAGTGCAAGGATTTGACGAGGGACTTTGTTTGGACGGAAGGTCTGCCCCTCAAAGCGTCGAGATGATGTATCGGTATGCGTGTCAGATGACACACTCTTGTGAAGGGGAAAGAAGAACAGCTGTAGGAATTAGCACTAGGCCAGCTCTTTGGGTATTTTTCTGTGTGGGCGCTGCTCTCCCCTCGACGCTCCGTCAGCTGTATAATGGATTTGGGAGTGATCGAGGACAGGTGAGGGAGGAGGAGAAGGCCGCTCCCCCTTCACCGCCGTCAAGCGAGAGAAATCAGGACCTCCTACATGCATGCGGCGCTCTTAAGACGACTTGAAGCGGGCAGCACCAGCGTCAGCAAAGCCCCTCTCCTGGTTTCACGGACTACTCAAGCAGAAACGCCAATGTCGAGCATGGGCGGGTCACTGAGCGGGCACGACAATGGTTTTGAGAAATGGCGTCGCCTTCACTCTCAGACCAGGGAGGCGAGCATCCCTTTCGAAGCTTATTCACCGCTAGGGAACAAACTTCGCAGGCAGAAAACAAAAATATTTGCCAAATAGACTAAAAATATTGTACTTTTCTAAAGAATCCATTGAGAACTAAATGGATGTTCTTTCAGAATGGAGAAAATCTGCGTGGACGACGTTTGTGAGAATCCGTGTTCACGGATAGCGCCCCATCTGATGGTCTGCGACTGTGCTCAAATCGACCCGGACACGGGGTTCGCCTCAGAGGACCGCTGTCAACTCTGTTGCTACGACTTCAACACGGTGAGTACTCCTCTTGCTGTACTCAACTCCTCGCCGACTCACCCCAATCAAGCGTCGGGACGGCGGGACGGAGGGGTACTGGATAGGAATTGTGGGCTTTCGTTCGGTCATAAATCCTCGCTGGCGAAATGAACGCCCGCACCCGGGCGACGGACACCTCAAGGCGCGAGACGTGGGGGCCGCCTACAACCACCCCCTACACCCTTTAATTCTTTGCTCGTTTTCAGAAACCCGCGAATCGACGATGCCAGAATGCGTACAGAAAGTACAACATCTGGACGTCTCAGAAGCGCCCGATCTGGAGGGTCGGCTTGGAGTGCGCCGGCGGCAAGACATGCAATCGCTACGGCGTGTGTCACGCGGCGAGCGTGAGACTTTCCCTCGTCTTATTCCTGCCCGTCCTCGGCCTCCTCGCGTACCTTTAGCCATGTGATTGTCGGCTTCGGCGTGCCGGTGACGGTGCAGTCGAGCACGAGGGGTCTTCCAACAACGATTGACGGGTTCAGATTGGTCATGTCTCGGAAGCGGGGCTTTTCTGAAACCGGGAAGCACCGGATGTGCGTTGCTTGGGGCGTCGACTCACCGAGCACGGAGAGATCGAAGGTCTTGCGGGCCTCGCCCGCCTCGTTGCTGACCACGCACACGTACTTGTTGGTGTCGCTGAGACGAGCGTTCATCACTTTCACGGTCTTGCCATCAATCTAGAAAGTTCTTTTGCCCTTTCTCCCTCGCGTTCTCACCAGAACCGATGGGCTGTAGGCTCCATCGGGCACGAGGATTCCACCGATTTGCCAGTTGAAGCTGATATTGCCCGTGCCGGAGAGGATCTTGCATGTGAGGATGACCGTCTCGCCCACATTCACATCCAACTTGTCGATGCCTTGATCAACCACCGGTGGTCCTGAAAAGCCGCCCACTTCCATTTCCATTATGTACTTTCTTCTCACATCCCTTCTCACTTAGGCACGCCTTATCTCTATGCTTTCTCCACATAAAAATCCGAAATCTCCCTTCCTCAACTCATGCTCCTCGAAGAAATTGTGATACAAGTGGCATTGGTTCGCTTGCCTGTGAGACGGATGACAAAGTCCTTGGTGGCCGTGCCGGCCTTGTTCGACGCCACACATTGATAGCGGCCGGCATGGCCCTCCTGGGCTGAGTGGATGTAGAGGGTCTTATTGTTGTTCAAGAACTGGAGACTGTCCGACTCGACCACGTCCCCTCCGTCATCCTTCTTCCATGTGATCTGCAACGTGTATGTTCTCGCTCTTCCATCTCTTCTTTCTCTTTTTCTCCCTCATCGTTTGCTCTCTGGGGAAACACTCTCTCAATCATATTCTTTGCCGCAGTCTCTAAATTGTGTTTCGCCACTCTCCCCGATGCTTCATACTCTCTAAGTCGACACACACATTCTTTGCGGGGTCAACTTCTCACGAGTTATCTGTACATTCATGAAACTCTTCTTCGGTGATGGTTTGTGGCTCCCCATACATTGTCCTTCTTTCAAATTCTTTCCTTGTTTTCATTCTCACTGCCAAATGCGGAAGAAAAAGTGAGAATGTTCGTTTTGCCTCCTTTTCTCCTCCCAGGCCATGAGCGTGTGTGATCAGGTATGCTAGCCACGAGTGCCTCCCCTCCAAACGGGAGAGCGCTTGCCCTCTCCCCCACTTGCAACCCTCTTCGCCTTTCACATTTCAAGTGATCCGTGAGGGAATGTGAGCTCATGCAGAGACGATGCCGAGACTTTCTCGAACTAGTCACGGTCGCCTGGCTCGCATACCCTCTCGATACGCATGTTGCCTTTGAGAGAGACATTCAATTTGTGAGTTGGAAAACGATAAAGAACTGCAATCTTTCAAGCTTGAATCGCTCTATAGAGTGAGGGTGGAGGGCGGGAAGGGTCTCTTCGCGCGTTTCCCACACGGCTTCGGCACGAGAGGGAGGCCTTATTGGAAGTTATGCGAGAAGTTGGCTCTCGAGAACTCTCAAATAGCGGTGAGGGAGCGAATCGCTTGGAGAGGCGCTTTGCACGAGGCGAAGAAGAGAAGGCGAAGTAGAAGGCGAAGGAGGAGTGGAGGACGCGTTACTCATCGATTCCCCCTTCTCCCTGCGGCGGTCAACTTCCAAGCGTCCCGCTAGCCTCGTGGTGAAATTGTTCATGATAGAACAATGGGACAAGAGGCGGGCATGAAGAATTCATTGGAGGCGACGAGGAGCCGCTCCGCGCCGTCTTGATGGAGAGGACTGACAGAGGTCCCGAGACACACAGGAAAGGCTCGAGAAAAGGTCTTTCTCCCTCGTCTTCGAAAGAAATGGATGCCCGTCGCTGGCCGTTTTTCTCGCACTCTCTGTGTTATCCCCGAGGGGACGAGGGACGAGGGGGAAGAGGAGGAGGAGATGGCCGACCTGTGGTGCGGGTATCGCTTCCACATCGCATTCGATGATGAGGCGCTCGCCGGGGATGACTTGCTGGAGACTTGGAGAGCTGCTCTCGAGGATGATGGGCGGCTCTGGAATCGTGACCAGACATTCCGCTAGCTCAGCATGTTCGCTTACGAAGCACTTTGAGGTCGAAGGACTTGCGCGCTTCGCCGGCGGGATTTCGAACGATGCAAGTGTAGCGTCCGGTGTCCTGAGTTTGTGCAGACAGAATGTGCAGACGACGACCACTCGATGGAATCTGAAAGTTCCTTCTTTTTATGCCTTTTTGAGAAGTTCAAGATCTTGACACGCAATGGCCGGATTTGACGAATTTCTATTCATGGCTTTGTTGCATTCACAAGCATTGCCCTTTGTGTGTGGAAATTGTGTGGAGGCGAAGGTTCTCTCAAAGGCATTTGAGGGAGGGAGACCGTCTCCCAGCCGTTGGCATGGTGATTGAAGCGATTTCTCTCCTCTGCCCCCACTAGTCCTCAAGGCGAATCCTCCATCGCCCACGCGCGTCACGACGGCATTTTCAGATTGGTAGCCGGCTCGTCGAAAAACGGTCATTAATTCCCGCCTCGAAAATGACTAGCGCCACAGAAGCCGGAAATGCCTTTCGGAGATGGGAAAGCGTCCAGAAAAAGCTTCCCGAGAAAGCTTTTAAGATAAGAACCTGGATGAAAGTGTTGCCGCGCAGCGTGTCGGGGTTGATGACTTGGCCGAATTTGTGCCATTCAATCTCCTGGCTCGGATCGTTGGTGGTCACTTCACAAGCGAGATCCTTCGCCTCATTCACAATCACCTCGACCTTCTCCAAGTCGGGGCCGTTGATCTTCGGAATGCCTGAACAAAAGGTGGATACAGTAAAGTTAGAAAGCTAAGGACAGACTCAGAACGTCGAGAGTCGTCTCCAGGTCATCACTGCCGACAGTGTTCGTTGCAATGCAAGTGTATCGTCCTTTGTCGTCTGGACGCGAGTCGCTGATCTGCAGCTGACGGGCACCGTCGAGGAACATGTGTCGAGGATCGGGAGTGAGCGTTGTTCCATCGTGAAGCCAAGTGATTGTCGGTGGCGGGAAGCCCATGGCCGGGCACTCGAGCACAATCGTCCTGCCCTCATTCACCTGCGCCTTGCGCATTAGGTTCGGCTCCTCGAAGTGTGGTGCAACTAAAGGCACATTAGGCTTTCAACGATTTTCCAACTGAGAAGTCGAAGTCGGAAGTCGCGTTTGTCCTCGCCGGCAGGATTCTTCGCCACGCAAGTGTAACGATCAGCGAGCTTTTCTTGGAAGTTCAAGATGTACAACTTCTGTCCGTTCGCTGACGTCTTCACCTCGAGCGTGTCGTCTAGCGGGCGGCCCGCCTGAAGACGAAATAAATAAATTCGCAACACCGGCAAGCGAACGCCACCTTGAGCCAGGTGACCTTCGGATTTGGTCGGCCATACGCGGGACACGAGAGAATGACTGAACGCTGTTGCTGCTCTTCAATGTCCGAGGGAATGCCTTCACGTTCGATGTGAGGAGGAGCTGCAAGCGAATTTGAAATGAGATCTCAACATTATTCGCACTCATGACGTTGAGTAGAATATCCTGCTCGGCAGTGCCAGCCTTGTTCTTCGCTTCACAAGTATAGCGTCCAGAGTCTCGCACCTGATTTGTTCAAATGAAAACTTCGCACGCTCACGTTAACACGAGAGATCTTCAGTTCATTGCCTTCAATCTTTCCGGTCTTCACAGAGAGATTGTGGTTGAAAAGAAGCTCGCCCTCGCGATACCACTCGATCTTCGGTTCAGGCTTTCCGGTTGCAGGACAAGAGAGCGTGATGGTAGAGTTCTCAATGATCGTTCTAAAAGCTCTATTGTTGTTTGGCAGCGCACCTGTTCTTGTCCTTGTCGAGCATGATAATCGTTGGCGGAATGAGAACGACGAGCTTGAAGTCGACGCGCGTCTCGCCGGCATCGTTCTTCACTCGGCAGCTGTAGCTTCCTTCGTCACTCAGCGTGGCACTGAATTCATTGCATTGTACTTGCAAGGCACTCACTTCTGAAGATGGAGTGTTCGTCCATTTTGCGACCTCTTGTGACGTGCATCAGAGAATTCGATCGGAACAAAACCGTATAGCCTAGAGCAAATTGGTCTTGGAAAAATTTCTCAAACCAGGTGATCTCGCCAGTGAAGCGGGTGTCCGCGACTGGACACTTGAAGACAGCCGTCTCACCTTGAATCACTTCGATTGTGTCCTTAATTCCCACTTGGACCTGAGGGCGGGCTAAAAGGAAACATTTTCGAAGGTGACAGTATCCTTACTGATGACATCGACATCAAAGTTGATGTCCGCATTGCCGATCTTGTTCTTCGCCGAGCAGACGTAGGATCCCTTGTGGCCAATGCCAGCGTGGACGATCTTGAACTGTTGACCTTCACTGAGGACTTGCACGCTGTCGAGGTCGGAGGCCGATTTGCCGTCCTAAAGAAATGATTCGATTCTTGACTGCATGGAAACTACCTTCGACCAGGTGATTTGCGGAGTGGGTGAACCGCTGACTTCACAAGGAAGAACCAACGAGTTGTTCTCAATAACCGAGTATTCGCCGCCCTTGCTGAGGATCATCGGAGGAACTAAATGCAATAAAATTCGCTTCTCTGAAGTCTTCAACCAACCAAGAACCACGAGCTTGTAGATCTTCTGCGCCTCTCCTGCGTTGTTCTTGGCGATGCAAGTGAATGTTCCTTCATCTTCAGGAGAAACAGCGGCGATGTGCAGATGGCTGCCGTCAGCGAAGATCTGCTTCCATGCGATTGTGCAATGAGTCAGTTTCTTACTTGCACATTATCACTGCCTGATGTGACCGGAAGACCGTGGCGTTGCCAGCTGCGCGATACCTTCGAAGGGTTGTTCACCGGGCACTCGAAGGTCACAGGCTTGCCTTGAAGAATCTGAAGCGATTGAGGCTTGACAAAACACAGGATATGAACCTCAACGGTGGTCACTTCGGTTCCAGTGACTTCCGGCTTCAAGACGACATTGACGTTGAAAGTCTTCTCAGCGACTCCGGCCTTGCTGCGAATACTGCATCGATAGCTGCCCGCATGCTCTCTTTCGGCAGCCGGCAGTACGAGCGTCTTGTTTTCGTTCACAATCTATCAATTGGTATTCAAAAGCAAGAGCAACCTGAGAGCGAGCCGGCACTTCGTCTCCGTCCTTCGTCCAGAGGGCCGTCGGCGTGGGATTGCCTTCAAAGCCGCATTGCAGCTGGAAGTTGTCGCCCTCGACCACCTCGATGTCTTCCACCAAGGAACCGAGGATCTTCGGAGCCACTAAACACATTGAGATCCTTCGGTTTTCATTTCACAAACATAGAACAACGAGTTGGAATTCGCGTTGTGCCTCTCCTGCAGAGTTGCTGGCCACACAGGTGTAGAAGTCGCCATGTCCCGTCTTCACGTTGGGAATGATCAGACGAGTCTTGTCCATGGTCATCGAGTGGTCGATGCTCTAGAAATTAGAGTTGGGTATCGAATCGATATCGATATCGAAAATATCGAAAATTTTCGATATTTTATCGAAAAATGCGATATCGATATCGAAAATATCGA